>VZSF01003215.1:10055-28439 GCA_013398295.1 Chionis minor | reverse complement strand
GGGGGGGGGGGGGGGGGTTGTGTGTGTTTGACTAACTGTGTTCTCCCAAAGGCTTCGTGTTTTCAGTAGCTCCTGCTTCAGGAAGGCTTTTGTGCGATGGTGGGTGAAAACGCAGCCGGCGCTTTCCATCTTAGCGGCTGGTAAGAGATGGTGGGCAACGTTTTCCCCAGCGCCCGGGGTTTTTTGTTTTTTTTTTTTTAACCCGTGCATCTCCCTCCCCCGTGGCTTTTGGGGAGAATAGACCACTGTGAAAGGAAGCAGCCCTGCAGCTGCCCTTCACTGCTGACTCCTGCTCAGCTGCTGGCAGGCTGGGCTGTTAATGACAGATGAGCCTGTGACGCGTTTTTTGGGAATGAATACTTGTTACAGCTGGCGGGATGGAGTAGTTTGTGGCATCGCATGGCAGTTTGCTCTATAATTTCACTCCCTATTGCTCGGATGCAGCACTGATTGCTAGGTCTCTCTCTGAGTGTGGAACTGTAGCATTTCTGATTGCTGCATCCCACTTCTCTGTGGCTGCATTGTGAGCTTGGATATAGCCCTGAGCACTCAGCAGAGCCTTCTGCTGAATTTTTTTTTTTTTCCTCAGTTCTCCGTGTGTGCGTGTGTGGCTGCTGCTTCCCTTTCTGCTAGTCTTTTGGGGTTACATAAAAGCCAGTCTCTTTCTGGCCATTACAGCTACATGGGGGAGTAGTTACTGCTGAGAGAAGCTTGAAATTTGAAGCGGAGTTGTCACAGACATTAGAAAGAACAGTCAGTCTGCCTTGGCAAGCTACTGAGTTAAGTCTCATTTCAGACTGATGGGAATTTCAGATCTGATTATCTCCTTCCTCCCTCATTCCCAAACCTGCTGGTGTGTCTAATCCCCCGATGGGTACTCCTAAAGGCTGCTCTCCAAGGCGCTTAGCTGAAGGCTTGGTCTCCTTGGCTATGCTGCTTGTTTGTGTCCGGGCAGAGGATTTTCTAAGCCCTGCTGAGGGCAGGGTGATTGGTCACCCTGAAGTACTTCAAAATCAAGCCTAATTTCCTTCCCTTTCCCCAAAAATGCGCTCCGTCCTCCTTAGGTGCTTTGTGCTACACCAGACACTATGACAGATGATGTCACTGCTGGGGTCCAGATTTATTTGCAGATGGTCCCTGATCTAAGAGGTTGTGTGTCACATTGAGTGGGGAATTACCCAGGTGACTCCCAGTAATGCTATGCTAGCTGGTCAAATACCAGTGAGAAGAACCTTGCCAGATCTCTCCCTCCAACTTGCCTGTTATTTACAGCTCTTTGTGTGTGTCGCGTACACTCGTCTCACCTTGTAGTCCTGCCTGCCTTCTCCTCTGCACCGCGGCGTTGACTGTGCTATCTGCCTGCTGTACACACACACAAAAAAAAAAAAAAGAGAGAGGCTGGTTCCTCTCTTGCTGTGCAGTGCTGTTTTCTGCTCTGCTCCAAACTGCTTGTTAAGGAGTATTTGCTCTGAGTTGCTGTTTTCAGTTGACAGAACTCGCGTTGGAAAGCAAATACTCAATCCTAAAACGTCCCTGTATTGCTTCTCAATACTCGTAATCAAAGTCTGTCTCCTTTATTGTTTGTAACAATTGTCCAATTTTACTGTGCCAGCCCTATTTATTAAAAATAGTCAATAAGGCGCAGCTTTGTGCGAGGGGTTTATAGACTGGCAGTTCTTGTTTGAGACAAACCAATTGTACTTGATTCTAATCCAGAACTGGGATTCCTGAGTGATCTGCTACAGCAGAGCTCATGGGGAGAGCGGTCGATGACTTGCTGATAAGAAAGCTCAGAGCGGTGCGCTCGTCTTGAATTTACCTCGTGCTTTGCTCAAAGTGCTGGATTCGGGAAGGCGAAAATTGCAAGTTGTGTGGTTTTTAGTTTTTCGGGGTTTTGGGGTTTTTTTTTTAATTTTTCCCCTTTACGGGCCCTTGTTGCGCCATACTTGTTCCCCAGTGCCCCAAGAGTATTTGCAGAAATGATTGCCAAAAGTCAGAATCCACGTAAAAAATGGTGAGCAAGGCATTCAAGGTGAGAGTTTATTGCGGTGGGAGACTGGCAGCCCTGTGAAGAACCGCTACGCGTGGATCCTGCTTTCTTGGAGAAATACGAGGTGCCCGAGACCACTGTACGCGCAGTGAGCCAGAGCAGGAAGTGATAGGAAGGGTGATGGGGAGCAAAAGCCCTGTGAATCCTGGAAAACAAGGTGCCAGTTGCGGCTGGAAGATCGGTAGGAATGTAGGAGCGGTGAGCTCAGCTTCCAGGGCTTTTGTCGTGCTCAGCAAACTTTTTCTGGGCCGATGCGGGGCTGTGGAGCGGGCCAGGGCTCGGCAACGCGTGCATAAGCATTTCGGGAGAGGGGAAATTATGAGGAATTCTGGCAATGCCCGGCTGGAGGTGGGGCAGCATACAGCTGTGGGGAGGCGAGGGGAAAAGAGCTACGGGGCAAAGTTGGACTTTTTGGATGGTTTGGCTTTTAGTCACTGCCGGCATAACAAGGCTTGGAGCCTAATTTTTTTCAAGCCGTGACTTGGAGACTTCAGAGGAAATGCTTGCCCTGAGCAGGTAGGAAGGTTCTGATTCAAGTGGGAGAGCAAAACCATTTGTTACTGTAAGAAAAGCCCGTGCCACCTTGTTTTTTAAGAAGGTGTGAAGCACGGTGGTTGGGAGGATACATCGACTGACGCAGCAGTGTTTGTGGATTTGGCATCCGACCGGCTTCGGCGTTGGCCCATTTCCTTACCGCTCTCCCAACCAGCGGTGCTCTGCCACCAGCAAAGATCACTTAACTTCGCTCCTCACATAGCTAGCGCTGTGTTTCAATTTGCTGCCTCTTTTTTTTTTTTGCATATTCATTAGAAATCTGTTGCAGGCAGTTTTCTGTTTCTTAGAGGCAGTTTCCTTTTACTTTTAACACGCTCCCTCTCTTCTCCCGTTACAGCGGTGTCGGGGCAGGTCCTCTATGCCCGTGACGTGCCGTTCTTGCAGCTTCTTAAAAACAGCCTGTGCGCCCCAAACTCTAGCGCTGACACAATTCTAAACTTAGCGTGAATAAGCAAAGGGGGAAATGCTTGCCTTTGCCCGAAAGAGAAGGATTTTCGGCCTCGCAGTTCATTGAACTCGCTTCTGAATGGGAGGATTTAGTTATAATATATGGTCTGTGGTAGTTACGTGACAGTGACTAATGCCCGATGACCAGTCTGGCTAGCTGGGCTGGAAAACTGCTGTGCTGTCATGCCCTGACCACTGAAAGTAAAGCGGTTCTGGATGGCCCTTGCTGGTAGCATGCTGTCAATTGGCTTCTTAATGACTCTCTTAAAGAATAAAAGCAAGAGCCTCCCGGAAACCGTTTTTTTTTTTATGTCTGTCCCTTCCTTGTTTTATTTACTGTGTCTCTTCCCTGCCCCCCTCCTTGTGCTGTCTCCAGCGTTTTGCTTCCTCCTTCCTCCCTTCGCTCTCATACCTTGTCCCTTCTCCGCACCTGATTTTCTGCCCGTCCTGGCTGCTGCTTTGGAAATACACCACTTATTTTCCAGTCCAGACTATTAATCTTTGTCCCACCTACTCATGAGGAATGAAGGTTTTACAGGAGCCCATTAGTGGTTATCTCTCTAGCAACCCTCCACAGACTCGGGGGGGAAAACCGAGGTCTAACAGCGAAGTGCCTTCTTGCGGGGCCATCGACTGCTCTTTTTGCTAATGTTGGCACCAAGCTCTGGTTTGCAGGTCCCAGATTTCCTATCTGCCTGCCTCCACCCTACAAAAACATCTGAAACCTTGAAGCTCCTTGTCCTTCCGCTCAAGAGGAGAGGAAATTTTGCTTTATCCCAGCCTTTTATCCCGGAGGCTGCTGGGAGAGCAGAAGGGTGGTTGTCCACAGCCCATCCTGTCCTCCCTGCCTTGCTCCTCTCCGGTATTCCACGGGGTTAATCTCCTCTTTTGGTTTGACTGCTGCTTGCTGGATTCTGAGTGGTGTTCCCAGCAACAGCGGGGCAGCGGAGCCGTCGCCTTGGGAAGACGCGCTGCTGCCGTACTCTTTGCGAGGGGGGCTGTCGTAGCGATCACGAGGGCGAAACTCTTGATTCTGCAGTGGAGTGTGGCAAGCTGTGCTGGGAGGGTGGGGGTGGCTGGCAGGATGAGCTAGGCTATAAAGGGAGTGTTTTTCTTAGCCCTTATCGCTGCTGTCTTGCACTGGTGCAAACTCGTAATGTGTGTGTGCTGTACCAGCGTTATTTTACTAAAAAAAAAAAAAAAAAAAAAAAAANAAAATTAACTTTGACCGCTACTCCTCGCTTTTAGTTTCAAAACGTGCTTTGAAGGTGAACACTTTGCGAGGAGGGGGCTGTATGTAAACAACATATTCTGAGCCTTTATTTGTGGGTATTTGGGGTGCTACTCCATTTTCTGCCCTGTTCTCCCCCTACTTGCAGAGAACAGCGCTACCTGCTATGTTACCGAGCATACCTGTCGTCTTTGGGATTTTTTTTTTGTGTGTGTGTCTTTTTATACATGCACGCTCACATCTCTTCCCCCCCCTTACAGGCTTATTTTTCCTCTTGCTGTTTTCCTGCTGCCTGTCCAGCAATTGGAAGGTTTCCAGCCGGGCTTGGTGGATGGGTTGTCCACTCTGGCTCTGCAGATCCCACCGACCGCGTGTGCTCCCCGGCCGAGCCCTGGGGAAGCACGGGGAGGGAGGAAAAGCTCGATGCGGGCAGCCTGCAAATGCTGCCTTGTTTATGAGAGCTGCTCGTTGGTGCAGACTGCAGTCTGGGGGGAGCTGGGAAAGTTTGTCTGGTGTAAAGCGCTAAAGCTGACAAAAGATTGTAGGGCTCAGGCTGTAATCAATAAAACACGGGGTATTTAGAAGCGAAGGTCAGGGTCCTTCCTTCATTCACCCTGTTCTTTAAATATCCCAGCATTTACTGATGGCTGCTGCAGTGCTTGGACACGGTGAAGAGCAACGCGGACTCCAGTCCTCGGAGAGTCTCTGCTTTTGTTTATTTGGATGCAGATCTCGCTCCCCTCTCCGATAAGGTGTGCGGTTTTGGGGGATCTTTTCCTTGTGCAGGGACGGGCGTGTGAAATCCCCTCGCGTAGAGGCGTTGCAAAATGGCAACCTGCATCTGCTTGTCTGGGAAATATCCGTGCGCCCGGTGTGCTGCGGCTCTTGAACTCCTCTGCCTTAATGGGTCAAATTTAGCAATTCAAAAATCTGGCTCGTGAGGTAATTAGGAGGGATAATGCCCACTTCTTCCTCTTAACACCCTGATAGAAAAGCATCCAGGAAGGACTCCTGGACCTCAAAGATAAGCTGCCAGCTGCCACAGTGACTATCAAAGGGTGGCTCAAAGTCAAGAGCAAACAGCTGATTTTTTATGGTTCTCGGGTTTTTGCTGTTGGTGACAGGAAGCCATGTTCCCCAAGCTGTTAGCTTCCTGTTTTATTTTTACACCCAGCCCGAGCAGATCAGCATGCCTATCACATGGGAGCTGGCTGCTTCTCTGGGGTTGTTCCTCAGCTGACCTAGAAAAGTGATTCCTTCCCCTTCTAAATTAATCAAGAAGTTGGGATGTATTTGCTTTCGCTTAGCCTTAAAGATTTCAGGCGTGTATCGTGCTCCCTGGTCTGAGCTGTTTACCCAAGTTTCTTCCTCTCTCTTGGAGGCGGACAATCTGAGAAGGAGCTGTTTGTTGCTTCAACGTTTCAGCCTGTTAGGAAAGGAGGTTTTTGTTAGTTCAAGGCACTGACCTGCACATAAAAGCGATTTTCTGTCCAAAGCATAACTTCCGGGCACTTATGTTTTCCTCTTTCTTTTAAAAAAAAAAAAATAAAAAAAATAAAAAAAAGAACTGGAAGTTTGTCCTGACTGTTGTACAATCAATCTTGACTTCTTTCTGAGCACTCTCTAGTCCTGCATCCTGATTAGAACTCCCTCAACGTTAAACCACTGTAGCAGGAAAACAATGGTCCAGTGTAAACCTCGGCCCCGGGGGATTTCCCAAGGGAAGAGGGGTGCAGCCTGCAGGATAAGGAACAGTCACCAGAAAGTTTCCTGGTCAGCTGCAAGCGCTTCCTGTTGTTTCAGGAGAGCCCTGTTTCTGCTGCTGCGGGAGAGAGGCACCACGCGTGCTTTGGTGTGCTGGAAGAAGCTGTTGGGTTGTGTTGTGTGTGTTTTGGGTTGTGTGTGTGTGTTTTTTGGGTTTTTTTTAACATCTCCCGTCTCTGTCCTGTCAGTTTAAGCAAACCTATTGATTGCAAGTTTAAAGTATTTCTGAAGAAGCGTTTGTAAGACTCACCAAAGACGCTGTGCGTGAGCGTGGGAGGAAGGAGACTGCTCCGAGGCGGCGGATGGGTAGGAAGGGAACAACGGCTGTGGTAATGCCAGCAGCACCTTGCGTGTGGGCGAAGATGTGTAGTTTTCCATCTCTGCCTCCCTACCTGAGCTGGTGGGGCTTTGCTGTCACTGCAAGTCACAGAACAGCAGGATCTTTATTTCAGATGAACCAGTTTTATAAGGGTGGGGAGGGGGAAAGAAGGCTTATAAATAAAGCCATTTGAGAGCAGGAAAAACGAACACCATGGCTCTGGTGTGCCTGGAATTTGCGGTTGAGTAATCCTTTCCTGTTTCTTTTTTGGGTTGTTTTTCATCTTTCAGAACAGTGCCTGAAGCAGGTCCACCATGCCGTTAGTAACGAGGAACATTGAGCCAAGGCACCTGTGCCGTCAGACGTTGCCTAGCGTTCGAAGCGAGCTGGAATGCATGACCAACATCACCCTGGCAAATGTCATTCGACAGCTGGGCAGCCTGAGTGAGTACCATGGCGAGCCTGCGCGTTGCCCTCAGGAGTCACTAGTGCTCTTTATTTAGCTCCCTTTCTACTCTCGTGTTCCTATTTCTCCCCCATCTGCCTTCCCTGGGTAATGCTAAAATGTTTTCCTAAAGAAATCTGATGCTAATTTCATCTCCCTGGTCCCACTGCCTTCCTATCTGAGAGAAAATGGGGAGGGGGGGGTGTGTGTGTGTGCGTGCGTGTGCGAGAGGCTGCAGCGAAACTGCAGATGGAAGGATGGAGCACAACTCAGGCTTGTAAAATGGGAGGCTCTCCCAGCAGCCAGGATCTTGTGTCAGGGAATGTGCCTGTAATTGCACGCGCTACTAAATGGAGCTTGACTGTGTTGAATCTACAGTGTGGCAGTAGTCTTATTTTTAATGAAAGATAATTAAAGCGCACACGCAGAAGCCGCCTGTTTGCCCCTGCTGTTTGTTGCGTTGCGAGACCCAAAGTCCCCACTCTGAGCCAGGCGTCGCCTCTGGAGTGTTGGGGCTTTGGGGCTGCTCGCTCAAACGGCAACCGGAGCCGTAGCGGTGCCGAGCTCAGCTCTCCGGTGGGCTGACCGATAGCCTTGGAAAGGCTGGAGGGAAAAAGTGGGCCTACGTGCCGTAGGAGAAACGAAAAGTTAATTGTGGTCTCTCCGGGATGACTCCTTAGTCTGTTGAAATGCTCTGGATTCTGATTAGCCACCTCTGCCCTTGAAGCAAGACTTTGATAATCAAATTAATATATTGTTTAGCTTCTGCGTGGTGTCTGCAAGCACTTCTGCTTGCTCTGCTAAGCCAGCCCCTTGTCTTCCGCCACAGCGTGAATGTGGAAAGTTTGGGCGCAGCCTCTTTCCAGCAGTGAAAACCATGGCTGGCGCTGAAATCTGGGCCTGTGTTTGCTGCCAGTCGGTATCGCATTCTGTTGGGTCGCGGAAATGTCACCGCGCAGGCAAGACCAGGCTCTCTGCTCGCATTCAACTGGCCCTCGTTGCTCATTTGTTAGGTCTTGTAGCCAAGATGGTTGTGGAGTGTGAGCAAAATCCATCTCGTGCATGTGAAATGATGAGGAAGAAGGCAGTAAAGCCGTGCAAATCTCAGCTGCGGAGAAAGCTAATCCCGGTCCAAAGGCATGCAGTGGGTTAGTGTGACAGAGCCATGGCGAGAGATCCTTCAGGTTTAGACCTTCTTTGTGCAGCTCAGATATTCAAAGCTTTTCTGCTTCCACCTCGTCGGAGAGGGCGAAGTGCTGGAAGCCAAATTGCAGCCTGGTTTCTTTATCGGGAGGGTACCCTGGGAGTCGCGCTGGCGGTGTGGGGAGGGAGCTGCGTGCTGCCGGACCAATCGCAGATCCCTCCAGGAGAACGCTGGAGGCAAAACTCGGGAGAGGTGGCTCTTGCTGACACTTATGTGCTTTTTCTGTGCAAGAGGGGAGCGAGGCAGGTGGGGAGAAAATGCTGAGCACCGTCTCTTCCCCGCTTCCCTAGGGTCAGCAGTATTTTAAATGAAGCAATATTTAGACTAACTGCTTACAGAACGCTCGCACCCAAACGACCAAACTCCTGGGCCCCCCCCCCCCCTTCCTCCTTTTTCTCTCTCTTCTGAAAAAGAAAAGCGCTCCTTCCTCGTACGTTGAATATTACAGGAACGTAAAGCAGGTTCAGTAGGCTGTGACAGCCCTGTCAAGTGAATAATCAGCCATGCCTAGTGCACCACAGTCTCTTTACAAAGATGCAAACATAAATCTTGTCAAACTTTCATATTCCAGTGAGTTTACCCTTCGTTACTATCACAGCTGGTAGCACTTTGTATAAGTCGACTGTGCGTTTCTGTGTGACTTTATAGAATCCACAAGCTAAAGATGGAAAGACCTATTAAATCATGCCGTCTGTCTTCCTGCCAGTGCATGACAAAGATAATTCTGATTGTAAGCTGCACTTTTGCAGTCAAAGTAACTAAACCAAAAAATTAATCTCTGCCTTACCCCATCTAAAAGTGAACGTGAACCACGGAATGGTATGTGAGATGCTGGATAACTCCATACAGGTGCGCTTACACAGGCAAGGGAATACGGACCATCCCTTCTTCTCCCTCCAGGGTCAAGACTGATACATACAATGCTGTTTATGTGTTATTTTACGCTTGAAACATACCACGAAGCATTGCAAACTACAAACTTCAGTCTTTTTCCCTAGTGATTATTGCAGTTCCTTGTGAAATTCAGAAATGATTCTCAGTTCTCATCAAAGTAGAAACGGAATTACAACTTTTTTTTTTTTTTTAAACTGTTTCTGGGAGGCATCAAATTATCCCACAGATAAATGTCCGCTCTCTTTGGTCAAACAGGAGAGCCAGTCTTGTGCTGATGCTGAACACGGAGAGCGCTTCGTGAAACCGGGCCGTAGCAAGAGCTACCCAGCCCTCACGTCTCCAGAAATAAAACCCTTCTCGTGAGTTTGAGGAAAGCTGGTTGGGCTTGTTAATGGAGCGTATTGGAGACTGTATTGTCTCAGAGAGTGGAAGGAGGAAGTCAGTTGAACTTAACGTCCACCGTTTGCTTTCTATAAACACTTCAAGCTGGTGTTGCCACCAAAAGGGGTGGAGGAGGTTGATTTTTAACCTGGCTGGTTCCCCGTGCTTGGTGGTGTAAGGAGGAGGGCATGGGAGTATGAACAAGTAGGTGATATGTCAGTTTAGACAGCTGAAAGTGTTCGTGCAGCTGGGCTTTGGGGGATGCCCTTGCCGTTGCCTTGTGGAACGGGCGCTTGTCTTTCTGCTGTGACTCACTGCAGACAACCAGATTTTCCGAAATTGCTGTTAAAGTTAGGCTTCCAACTGGTTTATCCTTTCCTGGATGTCGGAGAGGATCTTTAGGAGTAACAGATTCCAGAACAAACTGTTGACCATATGATGATGCACTTCAAAACCAGACTGCTTGTTGGGAGCAGCCTTGTACTCAGCAGCCATGGCTGGAAATGTTTCCCATCAGTGGGAACTCCACGGGCCTATGTCTGCCGTCACTGCCAAGTCTCTTCTGATCAGTGTTGTCCTCGGCGTGGTTAGGGCTCCCTGTCTTCGGTTACGCCTGAGAGCAGAGCAAAAAGACAGTACTTACTGTAAGTTCTTGGTTTTCTTCCAGTCCTCCCATCTCTGTCTACCTGTGGTCATCTCTTGTTGCAAACATAGGTTTTAAACTCTTAAGGACAGGAGCCATCTTTTTGTTACGCTTGTAAGTGGTGCGGCCAGCTCCTGATCCAGGCCCCTGGGCGCTCTCGCAGTCCAAACGATGGATGGTGTTTGTCATAGCAGCCCACTGGGCAATCTGAGCTGTTACAGAGAGAATATCCCTGTTTGAGAAGTTCCCCTTTGGTTTTGATTTAGAATAAACGTGAATGCATCAATTTTTCAGACACTGCCACCTGAAGGAACAAGAGGGTCAGTGCTTTCGTCTGCAGTTATAGCTCAGGCTTTAGGATTAAGGACTGGCTCTGCTCTCTAGTTCCAGAGTACTTTGAGCTTGTAAATATGTGCAGTTACCCTGGAGGCAGGCCTGCTGGAGACTGGGAGCCTTTGAGATTCTCCAGAGCAATAAAAATCTAACTGTATTTGCTTGTCTAATAAACATAACAGCAGAGAATCTTAAAGGACCTCCAGAGCCATGCAGATTCAGACCACTATAGCGTTGTCAGCCCTGTTCATTTCATTAGTTTAATAATGACTTGAGTGTATGTCTGGGTGGTTTCTTTATTGCTTGAAGATCTCTTGGAACTGTCAGGTTTTGGTGGAACAGAGCGTTTTCTTCCTGGATGTTAAACTCAACCCTGACAAACTTGAAGTGTGGTTCGTTCGTTCTTTCTTCATTGTTCAAGAAAACAAGCTGGGAGACTGAATATGGTCTGATGTGGCTCATGAGGGTAATGTGGACACTTTAATATTCCAGGTAAATTTGCAGAAGACATATTTGGAGAGTTGTTTACTCAAGCCAACACCTTTGCCTCTCGGATGAGCGTTCTAGTCGAGAGAGTTGACCGCTTGCAAGTCAAAGTCACTCAGCTGGATCCCAAAGAGGAAGAAGGTAATGGAGTGGAGCGTGGTCCTTGCAGACCAAGCGTGATAAAGGTTCCCATTGAGTCAGCGTGGTTGGTTCACGGCCATAAAACGAGCATGCGATGGGTGTTGGAACATCTTCCCTTGGACTAAGAGAGGCCATCTCTTCCCCTCCTGGAAAAGCACCGTGCTGCTCATGTGGATGACCTTCCTGGCCAAGTCTAGATTTGCCCGTTAGCAAGTCTCTAGGTGGAAACCAGCTTTTCAGCAGTTTGATAGTGGTGCACTTCTTGAGTCTTGGTCGCAGGGGTTTGAAGCCACGTTGGCAACTCTCGAGAGCCGTGGCTATACAGCAGTGGATCCCAGCACAGCATGGCCTGAGATTTGCTGGGTTTCCCAAGAGATCTGTGGGAAAAGGAACCTGACCTTAAGAAGGGCTAAGCATGCCAAGAACTCCAGCTGAAATCAGATGTTTGCTACTTGATCTTCAGTGTCGTTGGCCTGATTACAACTTTTTTTCACTTGCTTCACTTCACTTCACTTCACTCCTCTTTCTTACAGTCTCCCTGCAAGGCATTAACACCAGGAAGGCCTTCAGAAGCTCCACTACTCAGGACCAGAAGCTCTTCGACAGAGATTCTCTGCCTGTGCCTGTCCTTGAGACCTACAGGACCTGCAATACTCCTCCACCTCTCAACATTCTCTCACCTTACAGGTATGGATGCAGCACCTTCTCTTGCACCCTTATTCCCTTGCAGAGGAGTGCTTCTACTGTGTTCAGTTTTGGGCACCGCAGTATCAGAGAGACATTGAGGTGCTGGAGCGTGTCCATAGAAGGGCAAGGAAGCTGGTGAGGGGTCTGGAGAACAAGTCTTATGAGGAGCTGCTGAGGGAGTTGGGATTGTTTAGCCTGGAGAAGAGAAGGTTGAGGGGAGACCACCTCACTCCCTACAACTCCCTGAAAGGAGGTTCTAGCCAGGTGGGGTCAATCTCTTCTCCCAAGGAACAAGAGACAGGACAAGAGGAAATGGCCTCAAGTTGTGCCAGGGGAGGTTTAGGTTGGATATGAGGAAAAACTTCTTTACAGAAAGGGTTCTCAAGCCTTGGAACAGGCTGCCCAGGAAGGTGGTGGAATGGCCGTCCCTGGAGGTATTTAAAAGCCGGGCAGACGTGGTGCTGAGGGACATGGGTTAGGGGTGGTTTTGGCACAGGTTTATGGTTGGACTCGATGATCTTGAAGGTCTCTTCCAACCCAAATGATTCTATGATTCTGCCTCCCAACCTTCCTATCCCATGCTGTATCAAAGTAGCCGTTCCCAATGGGAAATCGAGTTGCTAAACTGAGATCCACCAGGAAATCTCCATCTTGTGGATTCCGTGAAACTTTGCTTTTGGAGCTGTACAAATGAGCGTAGCTAGAAACTTAGATATTTGGTTACCTGCTGTCACTTTTGTGACTGCCTTGGGGCAAGGCTTGGCTGGCACTGCGTAAACATGCTAGGTGTTGTGCAGATGATGCATTTTTCTTACGCTTCTCTGTAGCCCTGTGGCTCCTTTCCAGAAAGCCGCAGTGCAAACTGCAGAGCGTACATCTGTAAATGGCTCTCACCCAGGTGGGTGCAGCAGACTCCTGTAGGTTTGGAGATGCTTCTGTGGCCTCCTCTGCCTGGTCTGAGACATCTGATGTGACCTAGACTGGCTGCGTAACCCGTTCTCCGGAGCTGTCCCGCTCTGATTTCATCTTGTTGGTAGTAGAAGTAAAGGGGGTCAGAATACAGAGACTTAGCCCACATCCATAAATATCTTTTGAACAGGTAAAAAGTAATTACAGATAGCTGGAGGCAGCTGTCTTCTGCCAGACGCGGCTGCACTGCAAAGTAGGAGGAGAGTGTGTGTGTGTGCGTGCGCTTGCTCATGAGTTTCAAGGACGCTGCTGGTCTGATTTAGGGTTCCTGGGCTGGAGAAGGGAGTTTTTTTCCACACCAAAAATACAGCGCAAACAAGTGGGAGTTGAAGTGAGAGACCTGCTTCTCTCTTGGTGATTGTTCAGAGCGGTTGAGCTTTTCAGGTGCTGAGTAATGGAGAGTTTGTGAGAGGGCAAAAGCGCTCTCGCTTTTTGGCAGGTGGGAGAGCAGGGACGGGCGAGGCTGTGGGTCCGCTGCCTGTTCTGAAATGGAGGACAGAGGCGAGAGCAGCGCGTTTGACCTTCTCGCTGCAGACTTTCAAACTGTCATCTGGGGTTGTGCCTCGTGCTTTCTTTGGGCTTCAAACAAATGTGTGACTTGGTCCTTGTTTGTGGGTTTTTTATCCCCCCTCTCTCTGTTCTAGGGACGATGGCAAAGAGGCGCTTAAATTCTACACAAATCCTTCATATTTCTTTGACCTTTGGAAGGAGAAAATGCTTCAGGACACCAAGGATATCATGAAAGAGAAGCGGAAACACAGGGTGAGGAAACGGGAGATCTCTGCCAACAGAGGAATGTCAGGGAAGAATAGGAGGTGGGAAGCGTTAGTGAATCTTGGACTCCAAAGTTGCTATCCAAAATTCAGGTTTGCTCTCTTAAACTCTTTAGGGATCAATTCAGTGAAGTTTTTATCTGGCTTACTCTCATCCTTGTTAATTAAAAAAAGAAAACAAAGATACCCTTAATCTGTTTTTCCAAATGCCGCTGCCTTGGTGTGGTTATAATGGCTTAATTTGTAGTCCTCGAACATAGCGCTGGTGCAGTCAGCAGGGGAGAAGGTTGTGTTGAGTCTTTTCTGCACTTCTGATGTTGCGTGGGGGTCTGTTCAGTGTTGAAGCAGTGCAAATCCCACTGCCCCAGCACCGCGGTGTAATAAATTTGACTGTGGAAGAATAAAGAAGGGAGAAAATGTCCCTTCAGGAGTGCAAAACCAGGCCCCGATGTTAAATTAGGGGCAATTGGGAGGCTTAACAAAGCCATTTCAGTTGAAAATGCCAGGTGGAGTTCCTGGTTTGATTGCTTGGGGATTTGGACCCATGTTTACCAACACTGAAACTTACAGCATAAAAGATGTAGTTTGTGCATACTTTATTTAGCTTTTGAGCAACTGGGGTATTAAATATCAAAACGGATCATGATTTTTCAGTCAAAATAACAGAGGAGAGATTTAGGGCATGTCAGAATACAGAGAATGAGGCTAGTTAAAGCCCAGTTCTTTGTGGCCAAGTGCCCGTGTTGTGCACCCAAAGCACTTAACACCAGCAAGGTGATGGTGAGATTTGGCAGTCTTGACGCAGAGGCTAAAAACTGAATTGGTGTGGGAGACTGAGCTTTCACTCTGCCTTCAAGGTGGTCATGCCAGGGAGCAATGATGGCATCGTGTTAGGGCTGCACTGGGGAAATCTGATGTCGTCTGTCTGGGTTTTTATGCTATCTGTGCTCCACCTTCTTTGTATGGGAGATATTCGGAGCTTGCAGCAGTCAGGAAAGTAAATTAAGAATCCTGGCCCTGTTTGAGAACGTATCTTCTTGAAACTGATACAGGTCTGTCCTATCCCTCCCTGTTCCCAGTGAGTGTAAAGTGAAATAAGGCTTTTGTTTGGTTCCTCCTCCCTTAGAAAGAGAAAAAGGAGAATCCGAACCGAGGAAATGTGAATCCGCGGAAAATCAAGACCCGGAAAGAAGAGTGGGAGAAGCTGAAAATGGGACAAGAATTCGTGGAGTTAAAGGACAAACATGGTCCTGCTGGGTAAGCAAGTCTGAGGCTCTGTTCAGCTCCCCAGCGAGGGGGAGCGGGCGGGCGTTGTTGATTATAATGCGGTTCACCCTGCTCTGCAGCTTCTCCAGATCTGCTGCACAGCGTGGATCGATACTGCCACTAATCAGATTCTCCAAAGTAAATCCGTCTGCTGATTTAAAATTTGCTAAATAAATCAGGGAGCTACGCGGTTCGAACAAGGTGGCAGGAACAGCTTCAGTAGCGAGTCTGCTCTCGGCTGCTTGTTCCTGTGGGCGCAGAAGTGTGGAGAGCTTTTGGCTCCCTACCCCATCGCGATGCCCTCCCTGTCACACCGAGCCTCCAGGACTTACTCTGCGGAGTGGGGTGGCATCCCGGTGGTATTGTGCGATTGCTTTGTTACATCTCACAAATGGCTCTTCGCACCCTGAAGTCGAAGCGGGGGCTGTCCCCATCCAAGTATTTCAAGCTACAGATCTCTCTTTAGCGCTTCTGGCTTGGGAATTCATTTAACTTTTGACACCAGCAAGGCTGGAAGCAGAGCGACTTCCCCACAATGCACTTCTCGCTTGCTCCCTCCTTGCAGCTTCCTTTCATATAAGAAAAATCTCTCTTTAAATCACACTCTCCGGCTAAAAATAAAACTTGCTTTTAGTTTAATAGGGGAACAGGTTTGGTTTCTAGCAGAGGAATCGAGCGGCACAACAGCACCATTTTCCTACTCCTCTGATTTCTCGTGTAAGCGTGTTCGTGCATCTGAATTCAGTTGAGGGCCAGAGCCCCCAGGAATGGGGTGGTTCTACCACCCCCCAGTGAAATGAGCTTACTGCAGGTTGAGCGGTTTCTTCCTTCAGTACTATTTCAGCTCCGGATACTTGTTTTTAAGGGCATTGCTGTTTCTTAGCTTCTTTTTGAGATTCTGTTCTCAAGCTTATTTTTTTGGCATCTTTGAGTACCTCCTCTCTTTTTGCCGCTGGTGATACCTAGTGTAACTGGGAGTCCTTCAAGTCCAAACTGGCCAAAACACACTCTTATAAATGTGTTTTGGGTTTGTTTTGTGGTTTTTTTTTTCTAGAATCAAATGTTAAGAAACCTTTTTTTATTATTATTTTGGTGTTTTCTTGTTCACCAGAATAAATGCTCATGCTGTTTTGCTGTGTGGTAGCAATAAACAAACACGGGAGCGTCTGGACAAATTCTAGACAGAGAATTAGGCAGAGCGAAGTAATAAGCTGTACCTGGTTCTTCATACAGGCTGCTTTGAGAAACAGAGACTGGTGTTTTGGGGTGTTTTTTTCCCAAATGTTGCTTTAAGGTTTTTTTTCTGTGTATCCTGTTGTGGTGGTTGATACGGGTCCAACCTGAAGGCAGGTCCCGCTGTGCTGGGAAAAGCCGTTCCTGCTAGAAAACCTCATTTCTAAATCCTGCAGGTTGATCCATCCACTCGGTTAATATCGCTGCCGTTAGGCGGTTGAAGTGCTGCGCAGTTGTTTGTTGTAACCCTTCCAGGAGGCAGAGCTTTTGTGAGGGGATAAATGAGCTTTAGACATGGCCTTGGACTCATTAAATAAATGGCTTGTCTTGCTTTCACGCAGGTACCCCTCTAACATGGTGTATCAGAACGGCAGCATCGGTTCAAACGAAAGCATGGACGTGAACTGCTACCCGCCACCGCCGCAGACTGACTCTATTGTGCCACCACCTCCTTCATTCCCAGATGACAGCCTGCCTCCACCCCCGGTGGAATTTAGGTAAGCCTACGGGATCCCTTCTGTCACCGAGGAGTAGTAGGTGGTGTAAAAGGATGACATGAGACAGGCTGAGATAGTTCAGCATAACTTCCTAACAGGGGTTGTATGGGAACCAGAATGCTCCTGTCTGGAGGGTGAGCGCAACTGCAGGCAGGGACAGAGGTGCAGGCAGCAGAGCTGCACCTCAATCCCAGCCACCGTTGGTGTTCACGTTCAGAATGGGCTTGGGCGAGAACTAGAGCCAACTTTTTTAACTTTTTAGAAGAGTGGGGTCCTAATTAATGTTCTAGCTCCATTGCAGGAGTTTTCCAAGGCGGTAGTCCCCGAGCATGGAGACTTACGCTCCCGATAGAAGTGATTCTTTACGCAGCTCTTTTGCCTCTGTTTTTCCTGACCATTTGCCCTGTGATCTTTTGACAAGAATCACCACGTGGGCGCTGAAGATGTAGATGTAGTGAAATTTACAGGACTTGAGCACACCAGCTTATTTCTTCCCTGAGACTTCAGTGCAAGTTCAGGGCAGCTGCTTTGTACTGGATGAAATGGTGACTTCCAGTCACTTCTAGTGCTGAGAATTATGGTCCAGCAGTGGCTCAAGACACAAAGGGTGAAACAGGAGAGTAGCTTTTTTTTTTTTTAAAAAAAAAAGCAGTAAAACAGACTCAAGAGTAAGAGGAGGAAGTATGTCTGATAGACAGGACTGCGTTAGCCTGTCTCCATGTTATCCAAAGGCAGCAATGCTGCAGAAAAGGCTCTTCTGATGTGTCAGAGAGACCAAGCACTCCACTCTGCAGCGTGTTCCTCTAGGGCAGAGCAGAAACGAGCTTTCAGATGAAGCTTATGCTGCCTTATGTAGTTGCTTAGATCTCTGCCTAGCCACAGAGATCTCCCCTCTCTGGTTTTGTTTTGGTGGTTGTTTTTAAAGAACCCTGGGAGCTAGGTTTGATCTCCAGTAGTCTGTCTTGGATGTGCACTGTGCACTCTTAAAAATTGTGACGTTTTTGTGGCAAATTTACCTTATTTTTCTTTGTTACCATGGAAGGAGGTGTCAGCTTCTGGCCTCTTTTACACGTACGTAGGATATTACAGTGCCTTATGGACAGTAGTGTTTTCAGGTACAAACCCAACTTCCATAAATGGGAGATTCAGTCACTCGTGAATCGGTGCTTTCCTTAAGAGCACGTTGGGTTTCCGTGTCCTCCTCTTCACTCCCCACGGCGAGCTATGAGACATGGCTGCTGCGCTCCAGCTCTGAGCTGTGGAATCCGGTGAAGAGATCTGTTCCTAGCAGGTGTTCAAAGCATATGCTTTCCTGGCACACCCACCAGTCCTTGTGCGATTTATCACGGTAGACATCCCCGCTTGGCGTGTCGTAAGTCTGACCTCAGTGTGGAGGGGTAGTGGCTTGCGCTGCCGCAGGAGCCCTTAAACCAGGAGGCTGCTCTGAGCTCAGACGTGACGCCTGGCCTCTGGCGGAGAGGTGAGATGGCTCATGTTCTTGTCAGCCGGGAAGATGGGACGGATGATAGCATTTCTGCCAGTCCCCAGAAGCCTTTCCTTTGTTCTGGTGGTGTAGGCCAAAAGAAACAGTGCGAGGGAACTGAAACCAAGGAGTGAGGTCTCATGGAAACACCAGTTAAAGCTGGAGCTTGGATTTATTTTATTTTTTTTTCTGGGCTGCAACAAACGCACACGATTTGTGTTAGCATTGTGATTGTACGGTGTAAGCCGGCCTCACAGCTAATAGCCTTATTTCTCTCCTCCTGTCGCAACAGCTATCCTGTAGACAACCAAAGAGGTTCTGGTTCTGGAGGGACCAAACGATCCAGCCTGGTTAGCCCGAGTCACCCACCGCCAGCTCCTCCGATCGGATCCCCCTCAGCAACCAGGCCGGGCTTTGCTCCCCCTCCGGCGCCACCTCCGCCACCACCGCTGATGGGAAGCACCCCCCCGCCACCACCTCCCATGGGCTTCCCGTCACCGGGAACCCCGCCACCACCCTCGCCTCCTTCTTTCCCTCCTCACCCCGAGTTTGCTGCCCCCCCGCCCCCCCCCCCCCCCCCCCC
>VZSF01003215.1:0-10050 GCA_013398295.1 Chionis minor | reverse complement strand
CAGCAGTCGAATATGCCAGCGTGCTCCCACCTCCGCTGCCGCAGCCGGGCGGTGGGAGTGCGCCGCCTCCCCCTCCACCACCGCCGCCTCCTGGCCCACCGCCTCTGTCTTCCAGCGGCCTGGATGGTCCCCCACCCCCTCCTCCACCCTCAGACACCTCCGCCTCCAAGCCCAAGTCATCCTTGCCTGCGGTTAGCGATGCCAGGAGTGATCTACTTTCAGCTATTCGTCAAGGTAAGGTTTTCTTTCCGTGCCAACTTTCTCCTTTTCCCTCTGGAAAAAACCCAGAGTATCCATGTGCGAGCACTTGGGAACCATCTCACGAGCAGGGTGTGACTGCCTCGAGACCTGTCCCCTCTTGCCTGCCACCCTGGTGACAACCTTAATAGGTTTTATGCCTTTCCCTGCGCCTTTAGAGATGGCAGTGCTGGAATTGGCGTGGTCCAAGTTTGCGAGTTGGGTGAACGGCAGCGGGGTAATCCCTCAGGAGCATGGAAACGATTTGCTTCCCGTTCCTCCTGCCCACCCACCCTCTCTCGGCTGTCATTCGCCACCAGCGTTATCCCACAGCGCGTCCAGTACTCACTGGCAGAGGATTGTGTCAACGGGATGGCTGCTTTGGAGATTTCACTGTCGCCAAAACCTTTGCATGATCCCCTCCGTTGCCTTCTTCCCAACAGGCTTCCAGCTCCGCAAGGTGGAGGAGCAGCGGGAACAGGAGAAGCGGGACGTTGTGGGCAACGATGTGGCAACGATCCTGTCGCGCCGCATCGCTGTGGAGTACAGCGACTCTGAGGACGACTCTTCGGAGTTCGATGAGGACGAATGGTCGGATTAGCCATGGTCCCGTCCCTTTCTTCCCCTCCTCTCCTGGGTTAACAACTTCTCAAAGAATCAGGTGGCCAAATCTTCCACCGCTTCCTATTTCATCCCGTAACCAAAGATGTGCCAAGGGTTTTCAGACAACCAGCAGCATACCTCCCCTCTCCCTCCCCCTCCGGCTTTGGCAGGACTTTGCTCTGCCTTTCCAAAAGGTCTCCTCACAGACACTGAGGATGCGGTGTTGGGATTTAGCTGGAGGGGGTGTAACGGTTGCTTATTTAAAAGAGAGCTAAACCTCCAGATTCTCGATGCCACTAGGCAGAGCACATATAAACCCTCCATCCTGAGGGATTTTTAAAGTAAAGATGGATGATCCTGTTGCGGCCATGTGGCCTTTCAGATGAAGGACATTTTCAGCTAGTTTTCTCATTGCAACAGCAGACAGTTGATCTGATGGCTCTTCTTTCCAGTGAATACTGGCAGTGCTGCAAGAAAATAGGCTTTAAATGTCTGTTCTCTACTGCATCCCACTGTCAAATAATCAGTTTTTTGGTAATAGTGCACAATTCTTTCCCCTCTGACCCCCTAGTATTATTTCCAGACTACCTTGTGTGGGGTGCTCTTCCACCTCTAGGGCTGTGGAGTGTGTTGGTGCAATGTGAGGAAGGACTTTTTTTTTTTTTTAATTATTATTACTTTAAAAGCTGCCTTTACCTTCCTCAAATCTCCTGGACTGTTTCGCCGAATCTGCCAAAGGAGACTTGCACAAAGGGATGGGAAGTCGGGGCAGGATGGTTGCCGGGCCTTCCCGTTTCCGGGAGAGCGGAGCCGCTGCCCCGCTGAGACACGTCGGTGTGGTCAGCACCAAGCGGCGGCGAAACTCCGCTTTGCTGATTTCTCCAATAAGTGCTGAAAGCGTGTTTTTTAAAAAAAAAAAAAAAAAAAGGAAAAAAAGCCAAAACCGAAACGTGCCTAGAACAGGGAGATGGGGTGGGGAAAGGTTCTCTGAACCCCAGGCGCTTTGGTGATCTTTGGCCTGTTGGGGCCAACGCTGCAGTCCCCTTGGAGAGGTGCTTTTTCTAGCAGGGTGACCATAATTTTTACACAGGGACTCGAGCAGCGGAAAATGCTGGTATTTCCTTTGCTTCCTCCTCCCTTCCACTGAAGGAGGGGAGTTCGTTGTGCCTAAAAACATCTAGTGTGTGAACTGAGTTGCCCATTGGTTACATCAGGCCTAACCTACGTTGTTTCCCATAATTTTGTTGCTATAATTCATTAGTTAATTTTAAGAAAACGTTTCTTCTCACTAACCCTATGAATTCCCACGCTGCTCACTACAGATACAGTACTGGCAGGGGGAGAAAATGGTGAACTTGAACTAGCTGACCTAGGTTTTATTGCTGTTTTATATTACCTTACATAGAATATAAGCATATCTTGGCAATCTAGAAACAAACACCCCCCCGATGCTACAGATGTGTGTTTTAATTCGGACGTGACTCTCTCAGGATCACGCAAGAAAACAATTCCAAAGCCTTGTGGAGATCATGGGTCCAGCTGTTGTGGGGTGGGACCAGCTGCACGTCCCATTAAGACCAGCTTTCCAACCTCTTTGCCTTTCCTCTTGTAAAGTATTTTGCCAGCCTGTGCCTGTTCTTTCTTCTCCGGCTCGCCTCGTTTAATGATGTTGCTGATACCTGGAACGCCAGGCCCAGCCCGAGGCTGCCAGGTTGCTGAAAATCTTTCTTGGGGTTTGATTGATGGCTTCAGCTTGTGCCATTGAGTTCTTACTGATTTCTTGTGTGTGTGTGTGTGTGTGCGCGCATTTTTAATCTTCCACAGGGCAGATAAGGGCCTGGAGGATGGGCTTTTCTGGGGTGCGGATCGAGCTGAGATCCAGTACGACCCTGAGCACAATTGGGAGAGATTTACTGGGCTGCCACACCATCGGATTTTTTATTTTTTTTTTTGGAGAGTGTGTGTTTGTGTGTGTGTGTGTCTGCAAATCATCCGCCAGGCAGGATGGAAAGGGCATAGACGGTGAGGCATCCCGATGGGCTCGGGAACATCTGAGCAGCGCTAGTTCCAGGTTCTGGAAGAGGGAACAAACCCCTCGAGTGCCAGTGAGCCATCGTGCAGTGGAGGGACTTGGAAATGCAAAGTGATTATTGCTGCAAGCTGGGTAAAGGGGGGTTAGAGGAGAATCGCTGCCTCTTGTTTTTCCTGCTGTTTCTGTAAGCATCCTCCTCTGGCTTCTCTCGGAGACAGGTTCCTGGGGAAAACGGACCTTTAAGCTAAACCGGGCTGACAGCGTTATCACACAGGGAAGCGAGGAGCTCGCAAATGCCAAACCTGGGTTAATTTTAAATTGCCTTAACTAGACTTGGCCCCTGTTGGGAAAGGGGGAGCGAGTATTCCTGTCGTGTGAAATACAGGAAAGTGCCATATTCTCTGCGACCCAGATGGATGGTCTGTGGGGCAGGGCCGTTGCCTGGGGGGCGCTGGGAACAGGGTTGCCCCACGCGCTGCCTGTTGCACAAGGATGCTTGTGTGGGCGATGCGGCATGGCCGCGGGTGGAGTCGGCTCTTCCGACTGCCTCGCCTGCTCGCCAGGCTCTCCTTGGCAGCGGGAGCGACGCTGCTTTGTCCGTGCAAGCCTGCTGTAACCACCCTCCGCTTTCCAACGCGGCATCCTGAGGTGAGAATCCAAACTGCTGGATCCTAAACAGCAGGGTTGGGGACAGGTAGAGGAGGTTGGTTGTGTTGCTTTTGTTGTTTGGTTTGGTTTGTTGGTTGTTTTTTGGTTTTTTTTAAAATCTCCTTTTATTGCTAAAAGAAGTGGTATGAGCGTGGCGATCCCTGAAAATTAACTGGTGTAAAGTGACCATCTTTGAGTAGCGTTGCAAAATTGCAGAGCGCTGGGCCACCAAGTAAGCTTAATATTTCTTAAACCAGTAGGGGAAGAGGAGAGGTGCCAAAAACAACCTTTGCAAGACAGAGCAGCTGTGCTGGAACTGCAGGGCTGCTGCCCCGTGTAGACCGAGGGCCTGTGCTGGCCTCCCCTCGCCATCTTCGTCATTCCGCGTTAACTTACTCCTTCCTCCCCTTTTCCCCGCGGAAGGCTGGGCTGAACGGCACGGCGGGCCAACCTCAAGCATTTCACAAAGCCAAAAGCCGGAGCTGGCAGCTGGGGTCCTTCCCCGTCTTTCCATTTCAGCCCGACCCGCGTCCATATGGAGCCGCGGAGCCGGAGCAGCCATTTTTCCCATCCTGGGAGCCGTTTGCTCGGGGCGGACTCGCTCCCCTCCCCGCGCACGGCGAGTTTGGACAGGCCCCCGCCGCCTTCCCCTTCCCGCCGCCGTGCTCCTGGTTAAACATTCTCCCGGTGTCCTCGCCCGCAGTGCTTGGCTGCTGCTCCCAGCAGCCTTTTCCCCCGCCGCCCCCCTCGCCGCGCTCGCAGGGAAAAAGCCTCGTCCCGGCTCCCCGGGCTCAGCCTGGAGCCTCATCCGCAGCCGGTGACCTTCACTGCTTTCTCCTCTCCTTATCAGACCCAAGGCACCGGACCAGAATGGAGGGAAGGGGGCTCTTGGAGGTCCCAGATGGCCGAGAAACTGCTGAGTGCCGTTTCAGGGAAAGGATATATATATATTTTTTTAATTATTATTAATTTTTTTTTTTTCAGCCCATGAACTTATTTAACGTGCCTCTTTTGAAAGTACCTGCCCTTGAGAGGCTCCGGCAGGGAGCCGNTTTTTCCTACATGATATAAATATATTTATAAGAGTAATTATTCCACTTGTATCTTAGGGGTTTATTGCTGAGCAGAAGATGTGGTGGGAGGAGAGATGGGAAGCGCCCCCGAAGGACCCAGCGGGGCCGGGGGTCGGAAGGGCGATGTTTGACGGATACTCTCAGGGTGTGGGGACGGGGGGGGGGGGTACTCATTTCAGACCAAAGGAGTTTCAGCGGTGAAACTCTGCCAAGAAAAAAAGAAAAAGGAAAAAAAAAAANNNNAAAAAAAAAAAAAACACACAAAGAAAAAAAGCAAACCTCGTGAGCAAAATACTGTAGACTGGTTTGGTTTTCTTACCCCTGCGAGAGAAACACTGATGGGCAAACTCTGCCGCCTCCGGGGCACGGAGGCTCCGGAGTAAAGCTGCTGGGGCGGAAAAGCGGAGCGGGGTCCATGTCCGTACCTGCACGTCCTGGCGCAGGCTCGCTGCCTTCTGTATTCCCGTGTCGCGTCTGTCTCTGCTTTTCCCTGTCAGCTGCTGTGTAAGCCAGGCTTTCCTGCTGCTTTATTTTTTGTTTTGTTTTGTTTTTAAGTAATCAGCTCAGTAACCCCTGGATGAAGATTCCCCCTTGCAAATTTTTTTTGTAATGTACATGTAAAAAAAAAAAATAATTTTTTTTGATCCTTTTTTAAAACTGTAAACTTGATAAAAACCTTTCTATCCAAGCAGTGCCTGCGTGTATTACTCCGGATGCACGTTCGGGAGCTGCCGTGTGGTTCTTTGCACACGGGAAGTGGCTGGTCCTGGGCAAGAGGGACCTTGTCATTGTGTGACTTCTCCTGCCCGGCAACCCGGAGAGGCGCTGGGCCACCTGAGTGGCTGATGTCTGTCCACCTCGAGTGGAGGGTGTTGTTTGGGGAGTATTTGGAATTTCACGGGGGATGGCTGGGCCGTGTCCTTTCCGCAGGAGCCTGGGCTGAGAGGTGACTGAAACCAGCGGCGTCCTGAGCCCTCCCGCGGCCACCACCCATGTGAGAAACCTCTGCCGGTACCAAAAACTCCGCCGTGCCGGGGTGAGGAGAGGATTTTCGGCGGTGGTAGCGCTGCCTGCGGTGGGTAACGGCGCCAAGGAAGCGCTATCCAAGGAGGAGCTCCCAGCCTCCCCCGCGTGCTCCCTGCCATACCAAATGAGCCCCTGCTCCATCTTGCATGAGCGCAGCCGCCACAGCTGCTTCGGTTGTTGGGGTTTGGGGGTGGGTTTTTTTTTTTGCCTCCCGTTTCAGCCTCTCCAGGTCCCTTCTGCAGCTCCTGGCCCTGGTTTCGGGTGCTTTGCTGGGGTTTGGTACACGGGAGCCTGGTGCCCGAGATGTATTTTTTTGTCGGTCGGTGGAAAGCAACAAAAGGATCCGTCCCCGCTGCTCCTCGTCCCTGCTTTTACCGCGAGCTTTGCTCTGCCAAATTCCCTTGGCTTCTAGGAGACACCCGTGCGCTCGCTCTGCAGCGCTCTGCCTTTCTTGGCTGACAATAGTCCCTGGCTGCAAAACCTCATTAGATTAATTGGCCTTGCCAGCTTCTGAACAAGCAAGCCCTTTAGTCGTGCTGGGGCGCCGAGGGCAGGGGAAGGAGGGATCTCTTGGGCTTCCACGCTCCCCGGTGCTGCGTGTCCTGGCTCTCGGCTCCATCTGGAATCCGGGAGGAGCGGCCTGCGCCCTGGTCTCCCATGTCTGGGTGGGTGCGGCTGTGGCCAGGGATAACTCGGTGCCTCTGCTTTGTTTTTTTTTGGGGGGGTGCGTGCTCACACGCTGTCTTGTGCGTTTGGGGCAGTGGTGTCGTGCTGGTTTACCCCCCTGAAAGGCGGATGGGGAAATCGCGGTGCCACATCCGCCTTCCCGGGTAGCCCACCTGTGCCAGGCGGGATTACAGAGCTCCATGCTTCCCTCTCCGGCTCCACCAGCAACGCACGGAGCCGGGAAGAGCTCCTGGGGATGGAGAGCTTCACCCCGGAGCTGCTCCTGGCCAGGGTTTGGCTTGGTGCAGGCGGGTCCAGGTGTACCCGGTGCTCTGGGAGCCCCAGCCCTTTCCGTGCGCTGCCCGTCGCTGCGGCGGAGCCAGGGGCGAGTCTCCCGGGCTCCTTGGCCCCAGCTTTTGATGCCATCGTCTGTCTCTCCCTTCCACCGGCTCACAGCTGGCCGGGCTCCGGCTTCACAGGAGCCCCCGTCTCCAAAGACCTATTTAATTTTCTCCTTCAAGGTGGTGTTAGCAACACCCAGAAGATGCTGCCGGCTGCCTTGGACGAGTGGGCTGCGTGTCCTTTCCACCACTGACGTCAGCTTCTCTCCCTTAATTCCCCCTCTGGGACCGAAGCGAGTGCAGGCGCTGCCAGCTCCGATCAGCGTTAACAGCCTGCTCTCCCAGTGTGTGGCAGCGCTCCGCCTTGCCAATGTCACCCCCGACTCGCGCTGCCTGCCGTAGCCAAGCATCCACGGGTGGTGGGAGAGCACTACCCTCTTCCAACTCCCCGGGAAGGGCCCGCTGCCAGCCCAGAGTCCCCGCTTCTTGCACGTAGGTGTGCTGAGATGGCAGCTCAGCCCCTGTAGAAATGGCTGACTCCTTCTCTCTCGCTCCCTTTCTGCCTTTTTTTTTTTTTTTCCCTTTTTCCCTCCTCCCTGCCTTTGCTGTTGCCTACGCGGTTGTGTGGGGAAGGCAATCGGCTCCCGTGCTGCGGATGGCTTTATCTGTAACTCTTCCATCTGCTCACAGCAGCTCACAAATAACCACGGGGTGCCAGAGGAATTATGTATTTGGAGCTCAAGTTTCTGCAGTCTGGCAGGGCAGCAGCTCTGCGCTGGGCTCAGCCGCTCCCGCAAAGGCCAGCGCCTGCATGTGGAGGGCTTAAGGCAGCCGCCGCCGAGCTGGGGCTGCGGCCGGAGCCAAATTCCACTCCCTGTCGCCGTCTCCGGGCCAGGGCGAGTTACACAAAGCCGGAATGGGTGCCCGATCCTCCGCGACCCGCCCGTGCGGAGCAGAAGGGTGCTGCCGCCCCCAGTGTCCCTCCGTCCCGGCCAGGCAGCCAAGGTCTCGTGGCACCGAGCCACCTTCTCCGTTGGATGTTGCTGCGGGAATAAAATGGGAGACCGACCCGCTTTCCACCCTGCTCTTCGCTGGCTCCCACCCGGAGCAGCGCTTTCGGACAGGCTCTCCTCCTCTTGGGAAGCGTTGGCTGATGCCACAGCTCCGGTGGTGGCCGGGGACGATGCTCTGCAGCCCGAGCTGCGCCGGGAAATGCCTCCCATTGCCTTCGGCATTTGGTAAAACACTTACAAGCGGGGCCGCGTTTTCTTCATTTCCTGCCTGCTCCCGCTTCCAAGGAAACAAAATCCCCCAAGCCAAGGGCTGAGGTTTCTCATTTAAACCTAACCCGGGCCAATAACCAGAACTGCTCAGCCCGGCATTCCCAGCCCGGCCGCCCGCCTTGCTGCAGGGGGAATGTCGGGACCTCACGGATGCCCCAGTAAATCACTGGGAGCAGAGACCCGTTCCCTGGGATGCGGTGTGGGCCGTGGGCAGCATCGGCTCTGCCCCAGGACAGGCGGGTCGGGGCTCGGGGTTTGGGGCAGCACTGAGGCTCCCTCCGTCCTCCGAGCTGGCAAATCCCCCCGTTGCTTCTGGCACCGAGGGGAGGGAGGGCTCGTGCCTGGCGGGAATCGGCTCTGGCTTTGCCGTGGTTACTGCCAGAGCTCTTTGCCTGGCGTTCCCGCTCTCGGCAAGGTGGCAGAGGGCAGGCGCTTGGAGCCGGAGCCGATCCCGGCTGATGCCAAGGGGACAGGGGTTGCCCACGGCAGAGGAAGGGAAGGAAATCCTGCCCGGAGCCCCCGGCACAGCCAGGGTCTGGAGGCAAGAGGCCGCCTGCGGCTCACGGCATCGGCCGGGCACCCTGGTGCTGGGCCGGGGGGTGGCTGGGGTGGGCTGAGCCCGCCAGATGTGCGTGCACAGCTGGGCTGACGGCGCGCCCGCGCCTTTATCCTGCTGGCAGCCCCTTGGCTCGTGTTCTAATCCCAAAGCTGGGCCGTCGGTGTCCCCCTCCCCGAGCCTCTCCCCGGCACATCGGCGGCATGAGGGTGGCTGCTCGGCACTCGGGCACCTTCTCGGCTGGATTTGACTGTTTTTCATACCTCCGCTTTCTGTGTCTTTCTCCACCAAAAAAAGGGAGCGGGCTGGGCCCTGCTGCCGGCTGTTTATCCAACTGCTCCATCCCTCGAAAGGCCTGGAGCAGCTGGGAATGTCTCCTGACTCGCTGGCCGGTGTGCTGGGAGAGCAACCAGCATGGCAGCAGGGTCGGGATCCTGGATTCCTCCGGCCTTGGCTTTCCTCACCCGTCCCGGCAGGAGGGAATCGGACATAGGTAGGAGCCGAAGGGAATGTTGTCCGGCCAGGAAGCGGCACATGGGGCAGCCACATACTGGTGGCAGCAGGGGACAGGGTCCACGAGGAGTGACATTCTTCGGCGACCCATGGTGGTGGCTATGGGGGCTCCCGAATTCCCAGCTGGGGGCGAGCGGGAGCCAGGAATAGGCAGCCCCTTGGCCTGACGTGGTGCCATGCGGCTGGATCGTGGTGGCTTTTGATGCCGGGCTGTCGCCGCGGGCTCAGCCCCGGGTCCTGAGTGCTGTGAACTCCCCCTAGATGAATTTGGGAAGCCCATCGGCTCCGGCACAGCCCTGCGGCAAACCCCGGCGTGGCACCCCGTCCCCGGGAGAGGTTCCAGGGACACCGGGGAGCAGGAGAGACTGGCCAGGCTTGCCCACTGCGGAGAAGCAAAGGAATTGCGGCTGCTCCCTCTGAAGCCATCAGCAGGGGAAGCACCAGGGAGAAAAAAAAGCTATTTAAGCAGCTGCACAATGTTGACACAAGAACAACCGGATATAAAGTACCCGCGGATAAAGCAGGGCCGGGAATTAGGGGATTTTTCGCTGCTGGGAGAGGTGGGCTCGGGAATTACCCCCTGGCTGAGGGATGGAGGGGGCTCAGCTCTCTCCAACCCCTGAGCTTTGCTCCTTTCTCCCCCTAGTTTAACCTCAGCGGAACCCCAAATTCCCCGACCCTGTCCCCAGCGCTGAGCCCAGTCCCCGGGGAGCCGGAGGCTGGTTGGTCCGTGGGTCCTTCGGCCTCTCCCCAGCCCCGTCTCCCCTCCACGCTCCTGCCCTCACCCCTTCCCAGCTCGGCCGAGAGGCGGAAGGAAATCTTTTATTTCCTTCGCAATAAACAGCACTCAACCCCCCTCCCCGACCCCGGGCTGCCACCGGCTCCCTGAATCCAAGGTGAAACCAAGCCTCTGGGGAGCGGGACGCATCCTGCACCGCCTCCCGCCCCGCAGCACCCGGCCGCGCTCCGGCTGCTCGTC
Source organism: Chionis minor (assembly GCA_013398295.1). Taxonomy (NCBI): domain Eukaryota; kingdom Metazoa; phylum Chordata; class Aves; order Charadriiformes; family Chionidae; genus Chionis; species Chionis minor. Next base: position 93 of record VZSF01003215.1, on the reverse strand, counting down.
AGCCCTGGGCTCTGCCACATCCCGGCGCGTCCGCGGATGCACAAATGCCTGTAAGAAACCTGCTGCTCCCTGACCCGGGGTGGGCAGGGGCAT
>VZSF01003198.1:2498-20754 GCA_013398295.1 Chionis minor | reverse complement strand
GAGGTGGGGGAGTGCCGGTGCCTGCGCTCGCTGCCTGCTGCACCGTGGCCCCGCTGCCGGGGGGGGGCAGCACGGCCCTGGGGAAGGGGCCGGCACAGGGCCCGGGGGGGGCGCAGCGCTGGGGCTGGGAAGGAAGTGGGGACGACGACGACGACGACGACGACTTACCCTATGCCCCCCCTCCCTCGAGGGACCCTGCAGCCCCGCCACCCCTGGAGTCACCGTCCAGGCTGCGTGCGGGTGCTGCAGTGCCTGGGCATCCTTGCACCCACCCCATGACCCAGCTGCAACCCCCCCGCCCCGGTCCCTGCACCCCTTTTTTGGGGTGACCTGCCCTGGCCCCGAAGCCATGGCGTGGGGCAAAGGGCTTTATTGATGCTCTCGGCTGCGGCAGCTCCTCCGGCAGCGCCCAGCCCCACTGCAGAGCATCCGGCTGGGGGCACTGCCACCGCCCGAGCCCCCCATGTCAGGCTGGGGGGGGACGTCGGTGCCTGGCCCCTACTTGGCGTGCGGGTCCAGGTGACGGTGGTGGTCGCGGGGCCGCGTGCCGCGCCGGGGCCGGCAGAGGCGGGAGGGCACCCCGCTGCCCTTCCTCAGCGCGTGGGCCCGCCAGGCTGCCGCAATGCTCTCCACCTACAGTGATGGGAACGGGGGGCATCAGTGTGGTCCCCATCCCAAACGCTGGCATCCTCCAGCCCCGGAGGTCAGCCGGGGCACCCCGAGGGGAAGCAGCAGCTCACCGGGATGAGCAGGTCCTGCTGGTTGTGGCTCTCCAGCGTTGCCAGCTCGCTGGGGGCCAGCAAGGGCAGGCGCAGCTCCTGCACGGGCAGGGCGGCCACCTCGGGCACTGGGCGCTCCAAGACGGCCTGTGGGATGTGAGGGATGGGGCCGGTGATGCCCCAAGCACCGAGAACGCAGCCTCTGTGCCCGTCACACAGCCCCGGGCTCAGGGACAGGGCTCCTGGGTTCCCTGCCTGGGCTGGTGGGGGGGATCTGGGCACCGCAGGGTGGCTGTGTCTCAGGGGGCCAGCCAGGACCACCCCCCCTTCCCCATCAGCGCCGTGTTGCACTCACCGAGCTGACGTGCGCCCACTCCCGCACAGCCTGCACCAGGTCCAGCTCGTCGACGGCCAGGCGGTTGCTGCGCAGCACCCACGCCAGCACGGCGTCGGAGAGCTCGTGGAAGCCCTGCGTCCGCACCACCGCCTGCCAGCACACCGCAGCACCGGGGTACGGCTACCGGGATCCCACACTGCCCCCCTTCCTCCTTCGAGGCCCATTCTGGCGCTATCCCTGCCTGGCACCCCTACCCGAACCCCCATCTCCTGACATCCCAGTACCCCTCAGCCTCTACCTGGCAACCAGCATCTTCTCCCCAAACACCCTTTCGTCCCCTGCCCAGCCTCCAACCACCCCGTTCTTAGTGGCCAATGCTCCCATGTCCCGCACTGTGTGCCCCAGTGGTCCCCATGCCACATGTCCCCAGTGCTCCCCATGCCCTGGGGTACCCCCCCCATGCCATGCTCCCCCATCGCCCGTGTCCGTACCGCAGTGCAGCCCTCAATGAAGGCCAGGCAGTGCTGCTGGAGGTCTGCAAGCCCGTAGGTCACCGCAGCCTGTGGGACAACACAGACACCTGCGAGGGGGTCCGGGGCAGGAGGGATCTCCTGACAAAGCCCAACAGAGACACAGGCTCGCTCAGAGACCCAGGTGGGATGAACATCTCCATGTGTGGGTGCCACAGTGTGGATATGGTGGGGAAAGGACACCAAGGTCCCCACTTTTCTTGGCCTGCCCCACAGCAAAGGGTTTGGTGGCTCTACCACCCACAACAGTCACCCGGCCCCGCTGTCAGAAGGAAGCACCTGATTTTCCAATGCTGCTCGGGGACATCACCCAGTCCCGAGTGGGCGAGGGGCCCCTGTGTTGCTCTCACAAGGCCACACTGCAGTGACATGGGGCCAGCTGTCCCCAGCAGTCCTTGTGTGGGCACAGGGTCAGATTAGAGCTCCCCACATGTCCCATGCCCTGGTGCCAGCCCCAGCCTGCGCCATAGCTGACATCTCCCACTGCAGCAGGAATTTGGGGTGCTCTCATCCTCCCCCAGCCCTACCCAGCAATGCTCATCTCAGGGAGGGCACTGCCCCATCTGGGCACCAGGAGGACACATCCCTGTCTCCTGGTGGTGGCAGCCCCTGCGTGCAGGGTACTTGGGACAAGGAGCGGCAGGGCAAGCATCGCCTCCCCCTCCACCACGGCAGGGGACCAGCATTGACGCAAGCGGTGAGGGAAGGCAAGATGTTTTCTTCAGGTTTGTTTTGTTCTGGGGTTTTGGGGTTTTCTGTTTGTTTCCTCTGGGCCAGTTTTAGCTCTGTTTACGCCGTGGTGGTCTGGCACCACATCTGGCAGGAGTTTCTGTGCTCTGGGGCCAGCATCTCGCCCCCAGGAGCATCGCTTCAGCCTGTGGGAGATGGAACAAATCCCCCTCCTCTGGCAAGCAGCTTCGGTCCCACCAAGCAGCGTGGCAGGGCCATTGGGACACCACCCACCTCCCCGCCCAGGGCTCTTTTTAGGTGCCCCTACTCTCAGCAGGGTTTCTGAGACTGGCCTGAAAACCATGAGAGCTCCCAGAAACCCAGTGCCTCCCAGTTTCATGCAGTTGATGGTAAGGTCCTGGCACTGGGGAGCTCTGGCCAGCCCTCCTCAGGGCGGTGTGAAGATGTTTCCCTGCCAGGCTATGGTGGCCCTGGTGTATCTTGTACAGTGTGCCCAGGAGCTGGCAGGGAAGCTGCTGGGCCAGGCGTGAGTAACAAATCCTGTCCTCCCACCCAGCTGAGAGCAAGAGGGTTAGGCCAGCTTCTACCCCAAAACCAGACAGGTTATTTTTAACCCTCGGTGACCCCACTGGGGTCACACTCACCTGCAGAGCCTCGCAGACCTGTTCCACACTCAGTGTGTCCTTGATGAACTTGACGCAGAGCTGGAAGGCAGATGGAGAGAGGGTGGGCAGAGTGGGGACCCAGCACCCCGCACCCCTCCCATGACTCTCAGCACCTCCTGAACCCCCAGGACATGGGACATGGGGTGGAGGCACCTCCAGCCCCGCAGGTTTCCGTAAGGCAGCGATGGGCTGTGGGCAGCCAGCCCAGGCACTGACTCAGGCAGGGACCAAGCTTGATGTGACCAAACCCCAGCCAACCTGATAGCCCCAGGTGGGTCACATAACCCTGGCCATGGTCGCCAGCCGTGTCCTGCCACAGGGGATGGCTCTGGTGCTGGCTGCAGTGCACTGGGGGACCCCAGCTTTTCCCAGCCCTGCCTGCCAGCTGCTCTCTGCCCGTGACTGTTATGGGACCAGCATCTCCAGCTGCCGCCCAAATGCAGACGACGCAGGTGGGATGCAGCCAGACAGGCACGTCTGTCAGGGAGCAGGACCTCCCTCCTGCCCATCTCAGCTGCCTCCCACACAAAGGGGTCAAAGCCCCCGGGAAACCCAAGGGGATATGACATGTTGGGAGGAGCCATCAGCTGGAGCAGAAGGGCCCTGAGTCACTGGTGGGAGGGCGATGAGGTCACCCTGCAGCTGGGGACACAGCCATGGGCTTCCCTTTGGTCAGTCCCTTCCCTCTCACCCCTCCCCTGTGGCCCTCCCTGCTGCAAGTCATCCCCCAGAGGATGCATTTGCTGGATGGTGGGGTGGGATTTGTACGGCCAGGGCACTGGGTCCCTCTTTCTGCGATACCCCTTACATCCCTTCCCTGCCCAGCCAGCTGTTTGGCAGCCCTGTGCCACATCTGGGCTTTGTCTGAGCTTGTCCCCACAGGGTGATGGGGCTGGTCCCGTCCTGCTGACTGAGCACACAGCAGCCTGCGGTTCCTCGGCTCCTCAGCGAGGTCCTTCCCCGGCGCAGTGGGAAGGGAGGGGAAGTCCGGGCGCGAGATGGCGGGTCACGCGATCAGACCGGCCGCAATTCAGGAATCGCTCTGATGACGTGGCCCAGCTGCCCTCCCCAATGCCGAGCTGCTCCAGCTCCCTGCTGCCTCCTTGTCTGGCTCCCACCCCTCCTTTTTGCTCCTCCTTTGCGTTCCCAAAACCTCCCCACCCAAAGCAGCACCCCTTTGGCAGCACCACAGCTGGGGTGCTGCCTGCTCCCCAGGACCAGGGCATCATCCCACCAGATGACTGGAGGGCAGCCGTGGGTGATGGCGTCGGGGCTTTCCTGCTGCCCTTTGCTGTGCAGGAAATGTGAGGTCCCATGCCCTTCCGTGGGATTCCCCGGCCCCCAAGGGGCTCCTGGCCGGTACTGCACCCCCTCAAGGGGGATCCCAGTGGAGAGACCCTCCGGGATCAAGAAGCAGGGGCTGAGCTTGCGATGGAGCTGGGTGATGCACCACGGTGCTGTCCTCGGAGCCACCTCCAGCCACCAGTCATACAGAGACTCTCTTGGGGTGCTCCTCAGCCCAGAGGCAATCAGGGATCACCACCCCCAGTCTAAGCAGGGCCATACCTTGCACAGGTCCTGCAGGCCATACTCCACGGACGAGGTCAGCACCTCCAGAGCCTGCAGGCAAGAGAGACCTTGTGAGCCTGGAGGGCCACGGATGGGCATGGCAGCCCTGGCGCCATGGGCACATGTTCTTCTGCTTCCATGGGAGCTCCCAGGTGGGGCACGGGGGGTAAAGAGGCTGCCACATGGGGTTATATGAAGGTGTCCTCCTCTGGTGTCCCCATTCCCAGCATTCAGGGTGCTGTCCCAAGGCTGAGGTGGGCACGTGGGACAAAGTGCTCTGGACACTGGTGCGGTGGGCTGGGACCGCACACTCATTGCACCATTAGCCAGCCCGAAAGCATCATGCAGAGCATAGAATCATAGAATCATAGAATCATTAGAGTTGGAAGGGACCTTAAAGATCATCAAGTTCCAACCCCCCTGCCATGGGCAGGGACACCTCTGACTACAGCAGGTTGCTCAAAGCCCCATCCAGCCTGGCCTTAAACACTTCCAGGGATGGGGCCTCCACAACTTCCCTGGGCAACCTGTTCCAGCGCCTCACCACCCTCACAGTAAAGAACTTCTTCCTAATATCTAATCTAAATCTCCCCTCTTCCAATTTAAAACCATTACCCCTTGTCCTATCACTAGACTTCCTGACAAAGAGTCCCTCTCCAGCTCTCCTGTAGGCTCCCTTCAGATACTAAAAGGCTGCTATCAGGTCTCCCCGGAGCCTTCCCTTCTCCAGGCTGGCATCCCTGCCACCTGCAGAGCACCCTTTACCCCTCCATCCCTACCTTGTCCCTCCCATGCCCATGGTCCCTGCCGGCCCCATCCCCACTCACGATGTGGCTGTTGAGGGTGACGCTGTTGGTGTAGAGGAACTCAATGACGGCCAGGAAGACCTCTGGCTGCACGTTGCCCAGGACGAAGGGGCCTTGGGGTGGGATGCTGCCAGGGGCTTCCTCACTGCCCACCAGCCCCTGGCTGAGCATCCCCCGAAAAGCCTGGCAGCGGCACGCCAACACACAGCGGTGCGCAAACACCTTCTGCTGCTCCTGGCCCACCACGAACGTCACGTCGCTGTGGGGGAAAGGGGACCGTGAGAGATGGGGTGCCTTGGGAAGCAGGGGCACACGATGCCCGGGAGCTGGGATAGGGCACACGAGCAGGGATCAGCTGGGTGCCTGTCCTGTTGGGGCAGTGTCCTTTAGTTTTAAGCCAGGGGCTTTTGCCAGGGGCCCTTGCTGGTGGTTTCTTGCAGCCATCTGAATGCTGCAGGCGCAGTGAGCAAGACGGGTCCTCCAGAAAGCACAGAGAGCCGTGGGTGCCAGCACAGCCAGCCACGGCTGCTGCACAGAGCAGGGAAGAGAAAGGCCTGGGAGACCTGGAGAAAGTGGCTTTCTCTTTTGGCACGGCAAAGCGGGGGAAAGTGCGGCTGCCACCAGGCTCAGCCTCCTTGACTCACAGGCACTGACTCATGGGCTCAGGGTTGCAAAGCAGCCGGCATTGCTGCCAATGGGGCTGGCACTGGCCCTCCCTTCACATGGGGGACAAGGGCAGCCTGCACTGCATGCTGGGGCACAGGGTTCCACTGCCGTGGTCCCTCACAGGTCCCCCAGCATGGTTCCCCAGCCCTGTATCCCCAGGAAAGAGGGGCAAGTTCAGGGCAAAGGGAGTGGGTAAAGGGCACGGAGTCTCCCAGCCCTTGTGCACCATGTAGCCATGAGCCATCGATCCCTTCGTCGCCTCCTCCTTTCCTCCCCCATCCCAGCAGGGCAGTGAGCAGAAGACATGCTGCCCAAACTCTAGCTGCCACGAGGCTGTGCACGAACCCACCACCCAACCCTTGTGGTGTCCCACAGAGGATATGCCCACCAGAAGGAAGGGTGCCTGGGTCATCCCACGGGTGTATTGGGATATACAAGGCTGGGGGTTGCTGGGCAGTGTGAGCAGAACCTGGCAGATCCTCCATGACTGGTACTGCAAGGGGGAGCAAAATAAACTCCTCCGTGGCTATGGTTCACAGGCCAAGTGGGGGAAGCGGGGTGCAGGCTCTGGGATGCAGGCTGTGAGATGTGGGATTCAGGCTGAGGTTGTGGGATGCAAGGTCTGGGATACAGGACGCAGGCTGCAGAAAGCAGGATGGGTGCAGGATGAAGGTTGCAGCATGCGGGACGTAGAACGAAGCATGCAGGGTGTGGGGTGCCGGTTGCAGGATGCAGAACGAAGGCTGTAGGGTGCAGGATGCAGGGTGTGGGATGCAAGATGCGAGTATCAAGATGTGGGCTGGGAATGGCCAGGGCAGATGCTTCCCCACTGCCTGATGCTGTGGCTGGGGACTTTTCTCTGGGATTTCTCTTCTGGGTGGCCAGAATTTCGGCAGGGATGGGGATTTCCTCAGATAGCATTGACATTTGTGCCAGGCCTCAGCACGAAGCAGGTGAAGGGGACCACGCAGCCAGCCAGCTGCCAGGCAGGAGGTGCCATGGAGGTGGGGGGCAGCTGAGGCAGTGGCTCTCCATCTCCTCTTCCTGCTCCAGGAGGAGGTGGCAGGCGCTGTGAGGGGTGCCGGCTGGGATGCCGCCTGCCCTCGGAGGTGCGGGGAGGTTGGAGATGTCAAAGGAAAGCACCGGTGAAGTCGAGGTGGGAAAGGAGCTGAGCGCAGGTGGCTGCCCCTGGGGAGGGGGGTGGCTGCGGTACCCCCACTCCTGGCGAGGGCAGGAGCCCCAGCACGGGATTTCGCCGGCGACACTGCCCTTGCCCTGCTGGCACCGTGCCGGGGGACAGAGGGGGTCTGGGCACACCCGGGGACCTTCCCTCCTCGGGAGAGGCGGCAGCTGGTCCGGGGGGGGGGTGCAGCCGGGCAGCCCTGGGCTCTCCGGGGCGTGCAGAAGCCATGCCCAAGCCATGCCCAAGCCATGCCCAAGCCATGCCTGCCCCCACCAGCAGCTCGGAGCTCCCCGCACTGCCCGGGGGCTCCAACCCCCCCCTCTCCTCCCCTCGGTAGGGCTCGGGCCGTGGGAAAGCGGCGCAGAGCGGGCGNGCGGGAGGGAAGGATGGAGGGAGGGAGGGAGGGGGCGGCAAGGCGGGAAGCCCACCCTTGCTACCCCCGTGGCTCCATCCGGGCGTTCACCGGATGGAAGTGGAGCGGGGAGACAGGCCTGCACCCCGCTACAAGTGGCGTCTGCCCATGTCCTCGGCCGCGGCTCATGGCACAGTCCCGGTACCCCCGGCACAGGGACCTTCCTCCCGTCCCCAGCCGGTGGCTTTGCTGCAGAGGACCCCGTGGATGGGGTAGATGGGGGTGAAGGGAGGCAGGCGGCTGGGATTTTGGGAAAGGCGACACATGCGCAGGTTAAACGCAGAAAGCACCCCCACCGCCACAGGCACAGCCCCCAGGAAAAGCCGCTGGACACGGCTGGGTCCCCGGCAGTGGGGCAAACTTGAGCCCAGCCGGGACATCTGCCCCCTGCAATGGTAAACACCGTCTCTGCTGCCGGTGCTCCAGGCCAAAGCCCTGCAGCTCTCACATCTGCTTAGCACGCAAGCAATCGCAGGCAAAAAAAGCCTAACCAGCCTCGCCCAAGCCCAAACCAAGCACTGTGCCAGGGGACGCCCTTTCTCCCAAGCCTGGCTAGACCCAAGGAGCCCATGGATGGGGTCGCATGGAGGGTGCCTACGGAGGGACCCACTTTCCCTTGCCAGCAGCGGTGGGAGGGAGAGGGAGGAGCAGGGCCCGCAGCCAACGGCAGCACCCCATGGGAGCGGGGTCCAGCTGCCAGCGCGCTTGGCAGCGCTAGTCAGCGGCAGGCTATAAATACCTCTGACGGGAGATAGAAACACAAAAGCCGTCGCCACTTTCCTCAAATAGCTCGGCAGCCGGGCCAGACAAAGGCACATTGATGGGGCGGCTGTGGCGTACCAGCTGGGCTGGGCTCCGCCAGCGGAGAGAAACCCCGCTCGGGGTCAGGAGCCCCCAGCCAACCTGCCCTCGGGCCAGGGCATCGTGGCAGCCGTGTCCCTGCCAGGTGGCAGGGCTGTGCTCAATGGGTGCCCGCTCCCTCACACTTTCCCTTGGTGCAGGGGGGATAAGTACTTGTAGGATGCAAACCTTTGGGTAAAATCAAGCTGTTGGAGGTCCCAGCCCCGGTGCTGCCCGCAGTTGGGGTGCAAAATGGCAATCACAGTGTCTGTTCTCCACCCCCTGCTATTCCTTTGCACATTCACCACCAGCAAGCATTTTTCAGGGCTGGCAGGGGAGGTTGGAGGGCACATGCCCAGAGCGACCGTGTCCCTGTGCCAGCACAGGTGGAAATGCAGACAGGGCAGGAGCAAAAGGGGACAGGGCTGTCCAGCAACCAGGAAACAAGGAGTTACAGGAGCCGTGCCCCAGAACAGCCCTGGAGAGCTGCAGTGTCACATAGCAACACTTCATGCTCCAGGACCACAACGGGTTTGGCCCTGCTCACTGCGACCTGTGGAACCACGATCTGTCCTGGGCAGCCGCGGGCACGACACCGGCCGGAGACAAGTCCCCTGGGTTTACCCCGGCAGGGCAGGAGTGGGTCTGGGGGTAAGTGTGGGACCAGACATGGGCAGGAGGGTTGGGAAGGCTGGAGGGGAAGGAGCCGCTCACCTGTGCTGGGGTTAAAGGCTGGGGATGGGAGAGCAGAGGGCTGGATTGACCATGCGTGGCTGTGCTGGATCAGCCCCAGCTGGCCCAGGCTGCTGGGGATGCAGGTGCTGGTGAAGCAAAGGCGGCTGCTGTGGTTCCCCAGCCCCTCTGCATCCAGCCCTGCAGGTACCTGTGTGCCAGGAGGCATGGGATTTGCAGGGGGCAGGGAGTAGCAAAGCAGAGAGGCCGGGGGACAACCCACGTCGCCCCAACACTCAGAGCCACATCTCCCTTCCAGGTCACCCACATGGCTGAGTCGTCCCCGGAGATGGCCCAGGTGACGGCTGCGGATGGTGCTGAAGCCCCTCTGCTCCGAGCCGCCCGCCGTGGCTCCCAGCCCCTAGCCCCAGCACGGGGCACTGAGGAAGGCAAACCACCGCTCCTGGCCTCCCGCCGCAGCTCCATCCTCAGCACGCTCCCGGGGCCCCTGGCCAGCCGCCGCAGCTCGCTCGGAGTGGCCCAAGGGGGCAGGCGCCCCTCCATTGGCCCTTGGATGCTCCACAGCCGTGTGAGCTTCTCCGGGCTCCCCCTTTTTCAGCCCATCCTCAAGACCCGCCTCGAAAACACTTACAGGATGGGGCCTGACGAAGGCTGCAAGTTTGATGCGGGGCAGGTGCAGCAGGTGCTGGAGGGGGCCTTGGCAGGGACCCTGGGGACCACGGTCTACAGCCCCCAGGGCAGCGCCCCGCTAGCCCACAGCCTGGCCGAGCTGCTGCGGAGCCGGGCAAAGGAGGTGGTGCCACCCCGCTACAAGCTGGTCTGCCATGTGGTGCTGGGCCAGCGGGGCCAGCAGAGCCTGCTGGTGGCCAGCCGGGCACTGTGGGACCCCGAGAGTGACAGCTTTGCCTCCGCCACCTTCTCCAACGCCTCCCTTTTTGCTGTGGCCACAGTGCACGGGGTCTACTTTGAGTAGCGCCTGCCTCTCCTGCCACCCATCTTTCTAGGGCTGCATGGGGAAAACCACCCAGAATAAAGTCTTGCTCCAGCTGTGGCTCATACCTGGAATAATTTGGCCATGGTGTGTGCAGGGAGCAAGGCATGGATGCACCTCGGTGCCCTGATGCTTGCTACAGCACACAGGGTACATACACTGTAGCTTCCACTACCCCAGCTTGCAAAAAGACCTAAACTGCAGTAAATACAGCCCAAAAGTCCGCATTACCCTGGAGCAGGCAGCTGCCCAAGGCCGTGCTACAGGGAGCAGCCCAGCCTGCTTCCCACAGTGCGAGCTGCTCCCAGGCAGATTGATTACAGCAGCACAGGGGAAGGAGGTGACAGATCACCTTCAAAGCAGGCTCACAGAGCAGATTCAGTCCCACCTCTTTCCTGGCTTGGCTCCCAGCTCGTATCCCATCACACTAGGTGTCACAGGGCAGGGACCCAGGCAACCCACCCCCCGGGTCACAGCTCAGCAAAAGCAAGAGGGGAGCTGGGTGCGGAGACAGTTGGGAATGAGAGCTTGGCAGCAGCAAGGAGAAGCTGAGGCAGCTCTGGGGCTCCACAGGCATGAGGAAGAGCTAACTCTGCCCTTCCTGCCAGCCCTGGGAAGGGTAGTGGCGGTACCACATGGGCTCCTCACCCCCATCCTGCCTCCCTGACCTTGTCCCCCAGGAACAACCAGTGTCAAGAGGGGCCTTGCAGAAGCAGTCCTGGAACAAGGATAAAGATGAAGCTGAAGGTCTTTTGTGACCAAGGCTCCAGCTTGAAGCAAGGCAGACACAGTTTGCCCTTACACAAATACGTTTTTATTGAAGTGAGTCAAGGAGCAGGGGAGCTGCACATGGACAGACCAACAGGAAAATAAATAATTCCATATAAATAAGATACATAAATAGTCCAACACGGCAGAGACTGCCTTGAAACAAGAAACATCCCTGGGTCCCAGCGAGACAAAGGCTTCTCCAGGCAAGACCTCAGATCCCACCCTCCCCACCCCCCTTTATCAAACCTCAAGTTGTACCAGACAATTCACGATTTGGAAGCGGACAGGGCACGGTTGGGCACAGCACAGCCCCCTCCTTAGTGTAGCAGTTGTGGAGTGGCACACACCAGTCCACGCAGCCGCTGGCAGGGCAGGCAGCACCCATCACCCCTGTCCACCCCAGGAAGGTGTCCTCTCTACCCCACAGCAGCCAAGCCTTGAGGTCAAGGCTGTGTCAGTCCTCTCCGGGCCATGGAGAGGGTCTGTGCAACTGGTGCATCACCTTGGGCAGGACAGCCCAAGCCCCCACTGCAGGCAGCTGCCAGCCAGGGCAGGCTGGAGCACCAGGCCACGAACAAGACACAACCAGACCCAAACCTGGCTGCAGGGCACTCGCCCACCACCTCCCCGTGCCACCCCAGTCCACTCCATCAAGACCAGGCACAACCAGAGTAGGAGCTGCCAGCAGGAAGACAGCGATTGCCCAGAGCCAGGGAGCAGCAAGGTTGTCCAGACCTGCTGCTGTAACCACATCCACATGTCTTAGTCCAGAGTCCAGCTGAGCACTGGGATACAGGGTGCCCAGGTGGGCAGCCAGCACCATAACGTATCTCCCATCCTGTGGGAGGGCGGGGGAGACCTCTATGTTCAGAGAAGGTCCCCCCAAGGTCCCACGCTAGGCCTCAGCCCGTTCTTGGAGGAGCTTGAGGATGTACCTGAGGCGGTGGTGGAGCTCAGGAGAGCAGCCCAGCTCCTGGATGCTGCACAGCTTGTAGGTGTAGGAGTTGCGCTCCCGGTTGATGTAGGTGACAAGGCAGGAGTGGTCAGGCTTGCTAATGATCACCTTGGTGTGGTCATTGTAGAAGTTCACCTAGGAGACAGGTTGGGCTTGGTTTAACCCACGCTTCCTGCGGCATGTCGGGAGCCGGGATGGAGCCATGCTTCCTGCCTCAACCCGTTCCTCCTCCCTGACCTGCCTGGGAGCATCCCTGCTCCATGCCCCAGAGCAGGAACACGCCAGCCCCAGCACCGGGGCAGACGGAAGTAGCTAACTGAAGTGTCATGTACCCCAGGGGCTGGACAAGCTGCAATCAGCAGCTCCAGGCACCGGAGCAGCATCCTGCACCCATAGCTGTTTTTGCAGCTGGACCTTGCATTTGGGCCATGGCTGACTAGATCTAACACAGGCCAGGAGTCCGCAGCCCTGGGGGTCTGGGAATGTCCCCATGCCCCACACGTACCTGGAGGGTGCCACTGCTGAAAAGCATAAGCAAGGCTTGGTCTGTCTTCACCCACTGCAGAAGGAGCAGGGCTGGCTGCCCGAGGTCATCTATGCTGGGCAAGTCACCTCCCTTGGAGAGAAGGGTCTGTGTTAGTCATTGGTCCCATACATGGGAGCACTGCCACCAGCATATACACCCCCCCAGTGGGGTCCCCACTCCCAGTACACAACTCTCTGGGTGTCCACCTGGTCACAGCCTGTGAGCAGGGAGTCACACAGCCCCAGGCAGCATGGTCAAGTCATGACCCAACACCCAGCCTACCCATGATGCCAGCCCAGGGCCCCAGCACCCACCTTCATGAGATGCTGCTCCATGTAGGATGCGAAGTAGCGCAAGACACTCATCTGTCCCTGCAGCTGCTCGGGGATGGCAGCCACAGAGAACACAAGGTGTTTGCTGTTGGTTGGGTTGTAATGCACCGTCCTGGGAGGGAACAGACCATGAGTGTTGACGACATCCAGCAGTAAACCCACCCCAGCACAGCCCCTTGCCCCTTCCCACCTGAGGGGCTTCCCCAGAGACATCAGCCCTTTCCCCACCGCTTACCTATGGTTGGGGGAAAGAGTCATGTGCGTGCCATTGTTGAAGAGGACCCCGATGCTGCGGTTGGAGAGCTGATAGCCAAAGCCATACTTGTTGGAGTAATCCACCCACTTGCTCACCCAGACAAAGTGCTCATGGCGGGCCAGGGAAGCCGGGTTTTTCTCCGCTGGTGGAGGGGAGAGGAGGTGAGCAGAGCAGGTGACAAGCCCCTGCCCACCTCATCTCCCCTGGGGGTGAACAGACATTACAATACATGGTGCATTACAACCCCCACCCCCCACAACGGGCTCTGGCAGCATTTAAGGTACCCCAAATAGCAGCCACACCTTCATCTCATGGGGAAGGGGATGCACAGTGCCCTGTCCCATCCCAGAGCAGTCTGACCGGTTTACCTGGGGGCATGGAGGAGAGGCAGGTCCGCAGGAGCCAGACAGCTGACTCGATGATGGCAGAGGCAGTGATGCAGTCTTCAAAGGCTGCGGAGGGAAGATGACAGGCTGAGTCAGCTGGCCCCGCTATCAGCCAAGGCAGGACAGGAAGCTCAGGGCAGGCTGGGGTGGCCTGGGCAGGTATTACTCACCCTCACAGCTGCTGGCCATCGTCCCCCGGATGGAGGGGGACACGGATTTATGAGATGTCTCTTCCACCACTGTCTCCACAGGACTAGAGCTGGCACTGCGGCATGATATGGGGGTGGCCTGTGGAAAGACCTGGCTTTAGCACCATTCTGCCTGCTCCACCAGAGAGGGGTGTGCACAAGCTCAGGCATGTTCTCACCTCATTCCCTTCCACAGTTTTATAGCTCATCTGCCGACAGATCGAGGTCTTCATCAGCCCAGTGACCAGCTTGGAGATGTCATCCTTGTCCTCTAAAGAGCCCTTCTTGGCTGAGGAGAGAGCAAGCGATGAGCACACTGCTGAGCACAGGGAATGGGGACATCTGGGCCACCCCTCCTAGTAGCTCAGCTCTCCCTTGTCTGTTCCCATGCCAATAGTGATGAGGATGGTGTCGGGCAGCTGCCTCCCACTTTCACTTCCCTGTTCTCATGCAACACAGGGCTTCCAGGAGGAACTGCCCCCAGGGGTTGCAGCACAGCATCTGCTCTCCAGGCGCACACCCATGCCAGGCCACCATGGAGACCCATCGGAGGTTGTCTCCAGGAGACAGGACCCACTTCTCCCTGCAGGGTCACCCAGAAGCTCCTGGGCATGTGCATGGACTCACCCTTAGGTTTTTTCTTCCCAAAGAGTGTCTTGGTGACTTTAGCAAACAGACTCTTTGCTGGGTTGGGTGGACTCAGCTCTGGAGCCATCACGCAGCTGCTGGGAGGGAGCTTCTCAGGCGTGTAGCCCTGCAGAGGTCAAGGCAGAGGTTGGGTTTCCATTGCCCACGCGCTCCAGGGAGAGCAGCTGCCCTGGGCTGACCGCAGTCATTCACAGCCCTCCTGACAGCCAGCTTGCATTTCCGCCAGCCTTGGCCCCATGACTGGCATCAGTACAGGAAACAGCCCGTGCTGTAGGGACAAGGCAGCAGGAGCACACCAGATCCCTCAGTTCCCCTGGCTGGCATTTGGGCAGGACAGCAGCTGCTTCCTTTGAAGGATTGAGACTTGGGCTCCAAGGACAGCACCCTGCACAGCCCAAAAAGCACCATCCCACCTGAAGAAGGGTCAAAGCCAGACACCCACTGGCTCACCTTGAAGAACTCATGGTCCAGGATCTCCTCGAGGGTGAGGCGGTCCTGGGGGTTGCGTCTGAGGATGCCAGCAATGAGGTGCTTGGCAGGCAGGGAGAGGAAGGCAGGCAGCGTGTATTCCACCTGCTTGATGCATCTGTAGGTCTCCTTGAGGTCGGAGGTCTCAAAGGGAGGGTTCCCACACAGTAGGGTGTACCTGGGAGGGGACACATGTGCCACCGTCACATCCCCGTCAGGCTTATGACTCAGTAGCACTTAAAGCAAGGAAGTTATTGGCATCTGGCTGGCCACACCTGGCCAGGAGCACCACTTCCAGCCTGGGCAGCCACACACACATCCGGCCACACTTCCTCCTAGCAAATGTTTAGAGCAACAGGCAAGGACTCCCGGAGCAGGGGAGAAGGCTGGCAGGCGAAGGCCACCCTCTGCCACTACCACTCCCACCCCCTGCGTGGCCGCCACAGCGGAAAGTGGAGCAGGAAGCTTGCGGGCAGCAGCCAGGCAAGGGGCTGGATGTGCCGAAGCAGCACAGCGATTGCTCCCCAAAACAAACAGAGTGGCAGCTGCCGCAAGCCACTGAGATTTTCCATTGTTTGTCAGGTTCACCAGGCAGTTGAGCATGCTTTGAACCACAGTCAAGTGCGGCACGACAGCACCTGCCCTTTGCAGCTCCCACCTGCGCAAGCCCCCAAGCAGCATCCCGGGATGGCTGGCAGCAGCACTCCAAAGCTGAGCTGAGCAGGATCCGGCCGCTCACTCCCCTCCCCCTGCCTTTCGGCAGCCGCTGCAAAGCCACAAGGCAAAGCATGAGAGGACTTCCTCATCAGGGCTGCTCCACCACCCGGCTCTCCACCTGCAGCGGGGACTTACATGACACAGCCCAGAGACCACACGTCCGACTCTGGCCCATGGCCCTGCCTCAGCAGCACTTCTGGGGCCAGGTAGTTGGGGGTCCCACATATGGTCCTGTGGGGCAGAGCACCAGATCAGTGCACGCTCTGCTTCCCCCCATAGACAACCTCCCTCCCCCTCCAAACCCTGGGATTGAGCTTGCAGCCTGTCCTCCCCCCTCCAGTTCATTCTTTGTGGCCCAAAGACCCCCCTCCATCTACAAGGAGCCCCATACAGACTCCCCCCCGCCTCCAGCTCCCAGGGGTCAGGAGCAGCTGCTTCTGGGGAGCCGTTGGGAAGAGTTTGTCCTAGAGCTGGGGAGGAACAGAGCCTTTGTGTCCCAGCCTGTGCAGCCGGCAGGGCAGCCGGGCAGGCACAATAGCGATAGTCAGCACATTGTTCTCCCCCGACGGCTGCGAGCTCACTCCTGAAGGAGCCACAAAGCCCCCAGCCCCCTCGTCTCGTCTGCAGCTGGGGTAGAAATCACTCCTGCACCTCAGGAAGGGGCCCTAAGGCTTCCCCCCAGCTCAGGCCAGGAAGGACCCCTCACCCCTCCACCCTCCATGGAAGCCACAGGAGGAAGAGGAAGAGTGAAACCTCAGAAGGCTCTGGAATAGGGAAACCTCAGACTTACTTTTTCTTCTGGTCAGAGGTATCCTGGCAAGCAGCTAGACCAAAGTCCCCCACTTTCAGCTCCATGTTTTCATTGATGAAGAAGTTGCCTGCAAGTCAAGGGTGATGCGTCACCACAAGTCCCTCTGGGGCAGCTCGCTCCCCACACAGCACCCTGCCCCAACCGCAGCACTCACCGAGCTTGAGGTCCCTGTGCAGGATGCCCTTGAGGTGAAGGTATTTCAAGCCTGAGATGATCTGTTTGAGGTAATAGCGCACTTCAGGTTCAAGCAGAGTATGGCGGGCCTTCCAGATGTGGGCCAGGGACTGCAGAAGGAGAGAAGGCAGCTTGGTGGTGGCAGGCAGGGAGAACAGGCAGCCCTGCTGACTAGGCAAGGGGCAGGCAGGGTCAAAGCCAGTTATTCCTGAAGTTGCACATCCACAAATAATCCTTCTCCCACAGCCATGACCTCAGCAGACTCTGCACACAAGGCTGAAATTGCTCAGCACAGCCAGGAGAACCACTGGATTTACGGTGGCCCCACCAGCACCTACAGGCTGCCAACATGAGCAGGCAGCTCAAGTAGAACACGCGGCCAGTGGCATTCCCAGTGCCATGCAAAACCACACGGGTTCTGGCTGAGCTCAGAGTGTGACAGAACAGGCAGCCTAGGAGAAGGAGAGTGCTAACAAAGCACCTCAGATAAGGCCTGCTCCAACCAGCCATGGCTCTGCTTGGGACATCCTTTGACCAGGAGGCCACACCAGCACTCACCTTCCTACTGCAGTGCTCCAGGAAGATGTAGATACTCTCTGAGTCCTCGAAGTAGTGGGAGAACTTGACAATATGCTTATGGTGCAAGTCCCGGTGCAGCTCAATCTCATTGGTGATCTGAAAGGGAGCAGTGGTGCTGGGTGAGCACCGGGTCCCCGCCGCACCCTGCAACACTGCCAGCCTCCACAACACCCACCTTCTCCCGCTGGTGGGGTTTAGCCACCCGGCTGTGAGGAATGACCTTCACGGCATAGGTTTTGTTGCTGGAGAGGTCCGTCATTTCATAGCATCGTGCAAACCCGCCCTGCAAGGGAAGAGGTGGTTATGGATGGGTGAGAGACAGCTCTTCGCCCCTGCCTATGAGCCACCTCCTCCTCCGTTCCCTTGCAGCTCAGCCCGGCGAGCGTCACACGCTCCCTCCTGCTGCGTCGCCCACTAAGATCTGAACTATGATGCTCTCAACCAGGGATTTTCTTCACCCAGTTCCTGTAAAACCTCCAGGGCGGCTTTTCCTCCCACCATGACCAGACTCCGCATCTTTCCACATGACAGCTCAACCTGGAAAGTCCAGCGCAGGGCAGAGAGCCCGGCGACCGGAGGAGGCCACCAAAAGGAAAGCAGCCCCATGGAGACAGGTTTTTCCTGCCATGATGTCAGCCTCCAATCTGCACACTCAGCCGCCGAGCCCGCCCGGGCCGGGCTGGGAACCCGGCACCCACCTCCTACACACGCCGCTGGCAGCGGGAGGAAAAGTTGCGTGTGGCGGAGCGGGGCGGGCCGGCACCCCTGGGAACCGGGGCACCCGCCGGCCCACGCAGGCCCCGCGGGGCGCCCCGACACCGATGCGCCTGCGATAGCCGGCGAGGCAGGCAGCCAGCCCGGGTGATTCACGGCTTCCAGCGCCGCTGCGGGGCCGCCGGGAGAGGCGGGGAAGGCGGGGGCGGCGTGCGGCAGCCGGAGGGCCGCATCCAGCCCTGGGCCACACCGCGGGGCGAGGGGACAGCGGCGGCGGCGGCTCGATCGCAGCCCCCCACCCCTCCCCGCACCGGGCGGTGGCTCCCAGTCCATCTCCACCCAGCACGCCCGCACCAGCGCCTCCCCCCGGGCGCGACACCGATGTCCCGGTACCTTTCCCAGCAGGCGCCCCTTGCAGTAGGAGCGGCCGGAGACGGGGTCGGTGATGATGCGGGTGGTCTCGGCGGCGCGGGGNTGCGGCGGCTTCGCGGGGCTCCTGCTGCTGCTGCTCCGCCGCCTCCTTCACCGCCGGGCCCCGCGCACGTGGCCCCGCCGCCGCGCGCTACCGCTGCCGCCCCGGGAATCCCGCCGGCTTTATCAATGGGCGCGCTGACGTCAGCCGGGGCGGGG
>VZSF01003194.1:1264-28680 GCA_013398295.1 Chionis minor | reverse complement strand
TCTTTTTTTTTTTGTGTGTGTGTTTTGCCTATAATGGATCTTGTTACCAACGGGGCTTCGTAAGAATCCGCTGGAATTTCTCTTAAAAAAAAAAAAAAAGAAAAGAATCCACTGGAATTTCTCTTTAAAAAAAAAAAAAAAAATCAAAATTAAATGCTCCAAAAGACTTAACGTCGCTCTGGGAATATCCACCAGCTGCAGGGAGGGAGGGAGCGAGGGGTCGGGGAGACGCAGCCCCCGGGTGCCCCGGCTGGGACGGGACCTCCGAAGGCTACTTAAATGAGAGGGGCAAATGCTGCACCCGCCAGAGGGGACCCAGCACCGCGGCGGCCGCGGTTTCGCCGCACCCTCATTCCCGGCCACCCGGCGCCGCGCCGGCCTCGGCAGAGCGGCCGGTTGACCCGACGTGTCGCAGCACCTCTCGCTTCATTTAAGTAGCTCGTCCTGGCACGTGGAGCTGAAAACTGACCCAAATTTTTGTTTTACCCTAAGCCATCTACCCTTGGAAGCCAATCAAACTGCCTTTTAATCTCGATCGGTTAATGAAAAAATTAGCATCTGTCTACGGTAACTGATTCCCAGCCACTCTTAAGCCCGGAATTGGCTCGTTCCGCTTTTCACGTTGGCGTCGGTGCTGCTCTTATTTCCTCCGCGCTTGCGTCTGGCCGCTCTGTCCCTTCTGGTGCTGCTGCTTCACCTGGGCCAGAATGTCTCGGATCTTGCGCTGAGCCATCTGTGGGGGGACAAGAGCAAAGGGGAGAGCTGGGGGGGGACCCCGCGGCCGGCAGGATGAAATGGCTTCGCATCCCACAGAAGGTGCTAAAGGGTTCAGTGGGGCTGGGCTGGGCGAGCTGGGCGCTGGAAATCCCTTCCTGCCCTAATTTGAGCATGGTTTCCTCCAGAAGTTGGGTTTGGGAGGTGACGCTCCTCCAGAAGTTGGGTTTGGGAGGTGACACTCCGGGTGTTCGCACACTCCCGCAGCTCTCCCTGCTTCCCCTACCGTCCCACCCCATCACCGGGGGCAAGAGGCACAGCTCACCGTCACCCAACACCTGCGAGCACCACCAGCCAGGTGTGGAAAAAACAATCTACCAGAGGACACGCACATGGACACAACCCCATACGAGCCATCAGAGAACCCACTAGTGCCAGCGCAGGACCTGCCGGCTGGGGCCGTACCTGGCTGGCGTAGAAGTGCCCGATGATCTTCACGATGACCTGCTCGTTCTCGTCGGGGGTCTGGTCCCGTGGCACCACCACCTCCGCCGCCGTCAGGTTCTGCAGCTCGTTGACCTGCGGGGAAGGGGCAGAGACCACCTGGTTGTGCCATGTCCCTCTGGGAAATCCCAGCCCTGTCCCTGGGATGTCCCCCCAGGCACTGGCACGAAGCCACCACCCTCCCAGGGACGTCCACCCCACACATCCCAAGGTGCTCCCATACGCCATCCGAGAATCGCTTCGGCTTACGGTTTTGCCCCCTTTGCCGATGACCCTGCCTGCGGCCGAGGCAGGGACCCGGATGTGCGTCTCCAGCTTCACTTCTTCCTTCGGCCCAAAGAAGTTCTCCTCCTTCAGCTTCCCGTAAATCCTGCCTTGCGCCTGCAGAAGGGAGGGAACATGGAATGAGGCATCACCCAAGATGTCCTACCCCTACATGTCCCCACTGGCTCAGTGGGTCTCCAACCCCCAGGTTCTGGAATGGGAAGCATCCCATGAAATGCCAATTTCTCAGGCTTTCAAACCAGCTCATCCCCTGGGAAAGCCGACGCTGGGTTTACCCAGCCGCAGACTGGGCTCGAAATTGGGGTCACCACCCTGCTCCCCCCTTCCCAGCTCCACAGGGTGGTGGAGAGGGACACCCCGAATCCCCCGCGGCGACGGCAGCGCAGGGGGAACCTTGAACTGAGCTTCTGGAGGGCCCGTGATGACGACCATGCGCACTTTGGAGTCTGGCGTCTCCGGAGGGGCAATCTGGAAGGGGAAGAGAGACAACGGCTGCAGTGGAAAGCGGCATGGGCAGGATTGGGCCCCCAGCCCGACCTCCTGAGCTATCCAGGTGGTTTTCCCAGCCAGAACGGCACCCGTTGAGTGGGTGCTGGCAGAGGAAGGCGGTCCCCGTGGAGCAACCCTACCTTGATAGAGGCACTTGCGAATCGGGAGAGCTGCTTGATGTGTTGGCCCTTCTTGCCGATGATGGCACCAACTGCCTGCGCGGGGATGAAGACGTGCACGGTCTCCTGCTCCGGAGGCTGCGGGCACAGTGTCACCATTCAGGGTACAGTGCCACCACAGGGATAAGGGCTCCAAGCTCCCATCCAGGTGGTGCCCACGCCTCTCCCAAGGGTGCAGGGTTGAGCCACCACCAGACCCCGTGGGGTCTGAGCACCTTCTCCTCCGCGTTTCCAACAGTTTAAAAGACCATATCCTGCACCCACGCTGGACCTGACCTGGGGTCTGAGCACCTTCTCCACCACGTTTCCAACAGTTTAAAAGACTGGATCTTGCACCCACACTGGACCTGACCTGCCTGCTGACAGCACGGGCTGCTGAGGGCAAATCCCTGACCATCACAAGGGTCTTCTCTGTACAGGGGAGATCCTTGAGCTGGAAGCTGGAGCAATCACTCCTACAAATCCATGGGCCCTGACAACATCCACTCAAGGGTGTTAAGAGAAGGGGCTGATGTTGTGGCGAGGCTGCTCTCCATAAACTTTGAGAAGTCATGGAGATGGGGTGATGTCCCAGACGACTGGAAGAAGGCTAATGATACCCCCACCTACAAGAAGGACTTAAAGGAGGATCCAGGAAATTATAGGCCCATCAATTTTACTTCAGTCCCTGGGGAAGTTACAGAATGAATCCTCCCGGGGGCTACCACAAGTCAAATGAAGCATGTGACTAGGAAAAGCCAGCATGGATTCACCAAGGGCAAATCATGCTTGACAAACCTGATCACCTTCTACGACAAAGTAACCTGCGTGGTTGACGAAGGGCAAGCGGTGGACATTCTCTACCTGCATTTCTCCAAGGCTTTTGACATGGTTCTCCACAGCCTCCTTCTGGAAGAACTGATGCATTACAGTCCACTCAAGTGGTCTGTGCAGTGGGGGGGAACTGGGGGTGGTGGCCAACAGCTCCTATTCAAACTAGCAACCTGTCACAAGCAGGTCCCCCAGGGATCAACACTGGGCCCAACGCTGCTTAATATCTTCATAAGTGATCCGGATGGTGGGATCAAGTGTACCCTGACAAAGTTTGCTGACGACACCAAACTCAGCGGGAAAGTGGATGCTTCGGAAGGGAGAGCCACCTGGCAGGAAGACCTGGATAGGCTGGAAGAGTGGGCGGGCAAGAACCTTATGAAGTTCAACAAGGACAAGTGGAAGGTCTTGTGCCTGGGAAAACATAATCCAGGAGCGCAGCACAGGCTGGGACCTATCCAGCTGGGGAACAGCTCTGTGGAAAGGGACCTGGGGGGCCTGGTGGACAATATGAGTGAACAGAGGCAAAGAAAGCCACCAGGATGCTGGGTTGCATCAACAAGGGCATCACCAGCGGAGATAAGGAAGTCATTATCCCACTCTACTCAGCGCTGATCAGGCCACACCTGGAATACCGTGTTCAGTTTCAGTCCCTGCTACGCAAAAATGATGTGGACAGGCTGGAGAGTGTCCAGAGAAGGGCCACCAAGATGATCCAAGGACTGGGAAGCCTGCCATGTGAGGAAAGGCTGAGAGAATTGGGTTTGTTCCGACTTGAGAAAAGGCTTAGGGGAGACCTTATCACCACGTTCCAGCATTTAAAGAGTGGCTACAAAGAAGGTGGAGACTCCCTTTTCACAAGGAGTCCCATGGAAAAGACAAGGGGTGTACAAGTTACTCCTGGGAAGATTCTGATTGGACACAAGAGGAAATTTCTTTGCAATTCAGCCATTGGAATAATCTCCTCGGGGAAGTGGTGGATTCCCCATCATTGGACACTTAGAAGACTCAGCTGGGCAGGGTGCTGGGCCATCCCGTCTAGACTGTGCTTTTGCCAAGAAAGGTTGGACCAGATGGTCCAGGCCCTTCCAACCTGGGATTCCAGGATTCTGTGATTCTGTTTGAGCTGCCGGGGGTTCACTTACCATGAAGGAGCTGTACGGCGCAGCCCCGGAGACACTGCTCGGTGGAGGAGGTACTGCGTTGGAGGAGGCAGGGAAGAGGCCAACCGCAGCCAGGTTAAGGCCAGGGATGAGGTGAGATTGCAACTGAGGGCGAGAGGAGAGAAATGCTCATTGCTTTCATCGGGGCAACCTCCTGGAGAGATCCCGTCAGCCGAGACGCAGGGCAGGACCGAACCCCACTCACACTCATGGCGGCCACGTCGTTCTCGTAGGCTTCCCTCACTTTCTTCATGATCTCCTGCTCCGCTTTGCAGCAGTTCTCGATGGAGCCCTTCACCGTGATAGTCCTTTCGGGGTTGTACAGAGTCAGGTCCTGCAAGCTGATGGGAAAGCCAGCGTCAGCGCCGAGACCCTGCCAGACCAGCGCCACACCAGGTCCTCTGGTCCTTCTCATGGGTGCTATTGGGGTGCTGGGGACACGGCGGTGCCACCATGTGCTGGGACTGCCTAGTCCCAGCTAGAGCAGGGACCAACATGGTGGTTGGCACTGGGAAGTCCACTCAGCCTTAACCCAAAAACATGGCTTAAGAGTAAAACCCCAGTCCCAGCCATCAAACCAGCCAGTCCTGAGCTCTGCAGCCCTGAAGGGACAGGGAGTGGACACTAAAGGGACAGGGAGGGGAATACAAAAAAATATAAAGCCAAGATTTTTCAAGAGAGCTTTGGGGAGTAAAGCACCTACACCACGGGCTGGCTTCCCAGCGAAGAGACGGGCATCTCTGCCCGCTCCTCACATCAGCCGTTCTCCTCCTCGTCCTCCCCGTGCACCCCAGCCTGAGGAAGGTCCCCCCTGGTTTCCCCAAAGGGAGTGAGGAGCCTTACGACGAGATGGTGATTTTTGTCTCCGTGTCCTGCTCCACTTTCTTCAAGTTTCGCCCTTCTTTGCCGATCAGGCGTCCCACAAAGTTGTTATGGGCCAAGATTTTCAGAGGCACTTCATCGGCTCTTGAGAGAGGAATGGGGAAAAAACCAACATGAAGGATTACTGCAGCCAGGAGAGGAGGGATTTGGTACAGAGGGACGGGGGAAGCTCCAGTCTCTGTTTGGATTCCCCTGGTGGCCCAAGCCAAAGCTCCTGCACACGTGGGAGCATCACCCAGCTCCGGCTATTTGGACAGTACCAGATTCCAGCAAAGAGCCACAGATGGGATACAGGGCGCAGAAAGGCAGGGGGAAACCTTACGTCTTGGTGTCCTTCGCCTCCTTCTGCATGATCTCCAAAATCATCTTGCAGGCGGCGGAGCAGCCCTCGGGGGTGGAGTGGATGCTGATGGCTTTTTCTGCAGCTCCCGCGTTTTCTTTCCGGTGCACGTCGATCCTGCAAGCACGGGATGGGGCGCTGGGACCGGGGAGGGGCTCTGCAGCTTCCCAGCTGCTCCACTCCCCCCACATCCCCACGGACCGCCTGGAGCTCACGCTTGAGCGTAAGGTTATATGCACCCAGGGAAGGAGCCAGGGGTTAATTCTGGGCTCGATACTCAACATGGACGTGGCGGCTAGAAGCTCAAATCACAGAAATCCAAATAAGGCATCAGCATCTATTTATTTTAAGCAACACGAGCGATTAAGTGGTGGAACAAGCACGTGCCTGGGGGACGGGATGGGCTGTCCATCACTTTATGTCTTAGATAAAGCCTTCCTTGGGGGACGAGAGCCGTAGCCAACACCAGCTCGTGGGCCAAAAGCAAGAGCAGGCGGGTGAAGTTTAACAGGCTCGTGCTAAATGAGACCGGCTGAAGCAGCGACCCCCCCACACGCCTGCCCAGGTCCTGTCCCAGCCAGGGGAGACACATGGGGAAGCGCAGCCAAGAAAGCCTGGCTGGGAAGGGCATGGGAAGGTGGCTCTTGGACCTCAAAACACACCGCGAGAGCTGCAGGGGCCTCGAATAGCCCATTCTCCAAAAATAAAAACCCAGCCTCCTGGATCCCTCCAGGCAGCTCGGCTCAACAAGGTGCAAACCAGCTCGTGGGAGAACGGACTCACTTGGACTGCGTCTGCTTGGTGATGTTCCGGATGGTGGCCCCTTCCTTGCCGATGATGGCACCCACGTACTGGGTGGGCACCAGGAGGCGGAGGGGGATATCCACCGGCTGCTGCTTGACCGGTGCCCCCGCCGTGACGGGGGAGCCCTGCCTGGGGGCACCGCGCGCCCCAAAGCCGCCCCGCCGCCCGTTCTCCGGCCCTTGCATGGACTGCTCATCGGGGATGTAGGAGACCTTCAGCGCGTGGTTCTCCAGCTGGTGCCCGTTCAGCTTCATGATGGCTCTGGAAGGGGAGAAGGGGTTGGGGTGAGGGTCCCTCCTGGCACGCTCCCATGCCACGACGCATCGGCATCGGTTCTGCCCAAAATGGGCCAAGCGCTCCCTGGCACAACGCCCAGCGAGGAAACACCGGGAAGGAGGAAAGGAGATGCCACCGGTGCTGTGAGGACCTGGCAGGACTTTCCATCCAACCTCCATGGGCAAAATATTTTAAGGGGGAACCTCTCCGAGCACCCAGGGGACGGGATGGGAGCGACGGGTGCAGGACAGGATGGCGCAGGGAGCGATTCCCACGTCTCCTCCGCCTTATGATTTTTGGCTGATATTTCGAATCCTTCTCCCGGCGGGACTCCAGAGGCTGCAAGAGCTGAAAGCTGTCGATAGATGGGGCTGGCAGCAAGAGCAAAGTGACAGCTTTGGCCACCGCTCTCCACAGCTCCTTCAAACCTCCCCAGCTTTCTACAGAGAAAACCAAAACCGCAGCTCTCCAGAATGCGGTCAGCGACTCAACTTTTGCCAAAAAACCAACCACCCAAAAACCCACCAAAAAGAAATCCTAAAACTGGCTCGAACAGACACTTTTCCTGCTAGCAGCCCTGTCCCTGCAAGATGTGAAGGGACCAGAGAAAGATGGTCCATGAAGAACACGCGTCCCCAGAGGAGGGAAAAACAGGGGAGAAGAGCTGCAGATCTAAGAGCAAAACTACTTGTGCGAAACTCTTTTGTGGGTGCTTCCCGGTGGAAGAAACCCAAAATATTTCACCTTACGGGGACCAAAGCACAGGGCTGGCGTGGATGGACTGGATGGACAAGGGACGGGCGGGCAAACCGGGAGCATTGCCCTTGCTGGGCTCCACGGGTGGACCCTGCCCCGCGTTATTACAGGGAGTAAAACAAGACAGCGGTTCCCCCGTGAAGTTTTGCTGTGGCCGCACACACGACCACAGCAAATTTGGGGTTGACAGTTGAAGTATTATGGGCTGGGCAGCCATTTGGAAGCCAGCGCTCTGGCGGAGTGACCACAAGCGACGTCTCCGGGGACGTCAGCGTGGCCGCGGTGGCCACATTTGAGACGTGCCCACCTCGGTGACGGAAACCTTCCTGGATAAAAACCTATCAATCAACCCCTGCGCTCCTCCAGGCTGCTTTCCAAGGAAAGGGCTGATCCCATCCCTTTTCCAGTTTTCCATAGCCCTTCGTCGGAGCAAAAGGAAAGCGAAATAAACAGCAGTGAAAACACGATTCATTTTCCATTTGCGTTTAGTACAAACCCTGATGTTCCCCTGGTAGCATGGGGAACGGAGCTGAAAGTCCCTCAATGACACAGCCATCAGCTAGAGAGGACACGTGTCACTTGACACCTACCAGCTCCTATGATGCTTGGTCTCATTATTACTTTTTCTGGAGACATAACTCCTGAAATCATGGAAGTACAAGAAAATCTCCACTTCTCCTTGAGCACAAAGTTACGTTTTTACTCTCCGAACTGCAGAAAAAGGCCTAAAAATGTGGATGTTCACCTGAAGGTGAAGGAAAAGAAATCAAGAGTTCTAGGGGTTCCTCAAAGATTTGCTGCATTTTTAGCCAAAAATTTAGGAATTCTGGGGTAATCTGACTCCCAGCACTGAAAATCCTGTTTTCTGCGAGCGGGGAAGGGGCTGGAGCGGCAGCAGGGAGGGCAGCCCGAACTCCCGGGGGACACGGAGCACTTACTGCCTGGTCTGCTCCCGGTTGGCGTAGGTGACATTGACAACGGCCGTCTCGCTGTCCGTGTTCACTGTGAGCAAAAGAGGTAGAAATTAGAGGAGCGTGAACGCCCCGGGCCAAGACCCCCCCCCAAAGAAGACGAGTCCCCACTTGGATGAGTCCCCGTTGGGGTTCCCCAGGGATTTTTCTCCTGCAAGGAAGAGCGTCCGAGGGCTCAGGCCACGCTGGGGCTTATCCTGGGCGGCACAAACCCTCCTGCCTTATTTAAAAGACCCCGATACGCCGTTGCACTCTGCAGCAAAGCCACTGAAGCCAATTCCATCCTGCCATCCCTCGCCAGAGCTCAGGGATGGTCCCTGGAGCTCCTCCGAGCCCTCCTTCCCATTTCTAGGAGTGTTATGGTAACTCTACTCTCATTAAAAAAAATCCCGGGGGCAATATTAAACCTCCCGTCTCAACAAATCGCCATTAGAGGCTGAGATAAAAATCTGCCACGCGGAGGCGGATGGTCCCCGGCATCCTGCACCTTCCCCGGAAGCGGCTGCCGGTGGGTACCCACGGGTGCGGTGGGAATGATGCCCACCCGGCGCCTGATGCGGGGACACCCACGTGTGCTGCCCAAACCCACCGCATGGGACTCGCCTTTGAGTGATAGGGAACAAAAAAAAACCCCAAAAAACAAAAGGCCCCAGCAATCAGGCTGAGACCTCTTGACATCTTTAGCCACGGCTTCCGCTGACAAAGGAAAACCGCGTGTCCGTCCTTGCCCTCCTCCCTCCCAAAACCAGCTGGAGCAGAAAATATCTTAAATAACAGCAAGTTGGCATCTTTTTCCAGTCCTACCTTGCTCGCAGTTTTCTACAGTGCCATACTGGGCTAGCAAACCATCCAGAACCTGGAAAAGGGAGAAAAAACACCCGCTTTGCACTGGGATTTGTAAGGACAGACCAGGGAAATACAATCAATCAATCAAGGCAGCTTTCTAGTCATTAAGATTTCACCGGCTATTAGACAAAGGAAGTTCCTGCCTGCCCCAGGACGCTGGACGAGGGACCTCGGAGCCAGCTGGGGGTGGCGGAGTCAGGGAAAAGTCCCGGCAGCCGGCGGGAAGAAAGGATCCATTTTGTTCCTTATACAACAGATAAATCATATAACCCCGTTATTAATAGGGATTTTGTTGGCATAGCTTACGTTGCTTCTACCAGTTGAATTTACTCCTGTAATGGAAGAGGAATGAGCAACACGGATGCAAGGATCTAGTATAATTAGACCCAATTAACAACAAAGAAAAGGATAAATGAACTTTAATCCCAAGTGCAGAAAACTGGGGCGGAATTAGTCCTTAAATCTGATCCACACTTCTCCACTTGCTCCTCTTACCTCCCATCGTAGCTGGGGTGGGATGTTTCGGATTTGAATTTTCCGGCTCCTGAAATAAATTAAAAGTGGTTAAAAAGATGATTTGGTGTCCGAAACGCAGCCGTCTTGCACTGAACTGTTGCACGTTGATGTCTCTAATAGAGCTTTGCATTTCCATACACTACCGGGGTTTCTGATGGCTTTTTGGCTAATTACACCCAGCCTGGCCGCTGCTGGATTTACGTCGGGAGCTTCACCAAGACCAAGGTGCCAAAATTCCCCCCCGACCCTTCGGCACTGGTTGGAGCCCTGACGTGGGCACGGCCAGAAAGGAAACCAGATTAAATAGAAGGATTAGAAAGCAAAAAGGGAGCTGTGTGGCCACGTAACCTGCCCTCCTGCCCCAGAGACACGACGGGACAACCCTTGGGATGCCACCAACCGCTGGTGGGACCCGCTGGAGCATCACCGCTGCAGCCAAAAACCCGGCCGAATTTTAACCGTGGAGATCAAGGCACGGGCATCCCCGCTCCACCACCCGGGATGGTCTCAGGCTGTTTCTCCGCTCACATTTTTGGCTCTTCCTAACCTCACTTTTCCCAAAATAGAAACTTTTTTTTTTTTTTTTAATCCCAATGCCAAATTTACCCCCGGGGGTGCTGGTGTCCCCCCCCACCCCCTGCCCTGCAGCTGCTGCAGACAGCTGAGAGCAGCCGCAGGCTCGTCCGGCAGCGCCGGCACCGGCGTGGAGTCACACCGCCGCGGCTGCTGGCACCCCAAGAGCCCCCACCTAACGGCAATGACACCTTTGGGTGCCCGAGGCTTTGAAGGAGGCAGCTTTGTGGGTGCAACCCACACGCAAACAGCGCCAAGCCCCTCCATGGGTAGCTGGTGTCCCCCGCCTCGGCCTCTGTTTTTTGGGAATAACCAAAACCACTGAAATTTAAGACGCCTGAAGAAGAGAAATGTCACGACCGTGGCAGGCAGCTCAGCGCTCGCAGCACTGTATGAAGTCAGTGCCCTCAGATCTGCCCACCACAGACCTGGGCTTCAAATTCAAAGTGTTTATCAATGCGTGNGAAGCGGTAAAAAAAAAAAAAAAAAAAAAAAAAAAAAAAAGAAAATGAGGTTCCAGATCCTTATCTTCTAATTACACAACTTCAGCTCATTTGCCAATGAGAAGAAATCGTCTCAGCACAATCTGGCCCAAAGCAGGGTTTGGCCACAGGGGTAAGGATTGATTCCTCCTCATCCCGCCAGGTAAAAGCGGCTGCCTCGAGCATCCCCTCCGATCCGTGCCGCCGACGCAAAGCCAAACACCATCAAAATCCCCAAAAGGACTGGCTGGGTCAGTTGGTTTCAAACAAAACCAGAGCTGATGTTTCCCAAAGTCCCCAAAGATTCAGCCCGGAGGGACAGGATGGCCAGACTGGGGGCTGCTCTCCCCTCGAAAAGCCAAAATGAAGCACAAAAAATAAGATTTTTCAGTGCTCCCACCAGCTCAGCCACTGAGAAGGCGCCGCAACACTAAATTTCATCACTACTACGAGATGCAAACTGGGTGGGGAAAAAGAAACCAACACAACCCTTAAAATTGCCCCGTGTTGTGGGGGGCTGTAAGAAGCAACGGGGGAGGTGGGGGGCCACACTCTGAAACCGGACCTCGCGTTTACATGCTAATCCGCATCCCGAAATGAACAGGGGGGAGAGTAAGAAACACAGAATGTAAAGAATGTCACAGTCTGGGGAGGGCCAAAAGGATTTGGAGTGACAGAGGAAACCCCGTAAGTCTCTCACCGCCCACCCCTCGCCACGGAAACTTCTCCAGAGAGCGACAAGCATCTGCACGGGCAGAGCACGTGTTCTGCACAGACGTGACCCGAATCGAATGTGCTATGGAGAGAAAAGAGCCATTTATGTCCTCGCACCATAATTCTGCTGGTGGCATCTAATTTTCACCCCCTAAAAAAAAAAAAATTAAAAAAATTAAAAAAATATATATATATTAAAAAAAAAAAATCGGATCTCCTTTGCCGATCTTGCCGGAGCATCGCCTGCATCCGCACCAGCCGGGCAAGGCGAGGGGGCTGCTTTGCGCCTCACCGGGGCCGCTGTGCTTTTATTAATATGTTAATTAACCGGTAATTCCTCCCATCGCGACCACGCCACCGGGATTATTTGCCACTCCTAACGGCCTCCATCGCTGATGGATATTAAATCCCCACGCTCAGAGGGAGACGGGTCTTTTATCAGCCCAACCGGACGAGCCGCACAAAGCGGAGTAGGATCCCGCAAAAGCCCGGGATGAGCCGGCATCCCGAAAACTTGACTCTTGGCCCATCGCCCATCCTGCCCCGTCGGGAAAGGTGGGATCGGGGCCGCATTCGTCACCCCTTCGGCGAGGTCTGGCTCCATGCGGAGCTGCCCTGCGGCGGGTGGAAACCTGCCCCTCCGATGAGTATCCGATGCTCGGATCCAGCTCCGTCTGTGCGCTCGGCGGCGGCTGTGGTTAGAATTCCAGGGGAAGTCATGAATAAATAAACCCCGCTATTTGCTTTGCTGGAAGCAGGTCCCACCGTACTTAAATCCTCCTTGCGAAACGCCACTCTCTGCACCACCAAACGTGACTGCCCAGTGCTGCTCCCACCTCCGCGCCGAGCAGAGCTTTACTCCAAATAAATAGCTCCGCGAGAGGGTTATTCCTCGGCTTTTTATTCACAATGTGCCAAAGGCGGGAGCTCCTCCCTCCTGCGCCACCGAAGGGCTCTCGCAGCCTCCGCTCGCCCGACCTCGGCTGCCAGCCGGGACCTGCGCTCGTGCTCCTCGGACCAGCCCCGGCATCTCCAGCCCGCGGGAGAAGGCAGCAGCTCTCACGGATGCTGCTCATCTTATGCCGAAGGCAGGAGCCTCCGAGATCCTTGGGGTGCGCCGGAGCGGACCAATCGGCCTGGTAAAAAAAAAATGTCTACCTGCAAATCTCAAATCTGGGTGGTTTCTGCCCATGCGCTGCGGGATTTT
Source organism: Chionis minor (assembly GCA_013398295.1). Lineage (NCBI taxonomy): Eukaryota > Metazoa > Chordata > Aves > Charadriiformes > Chionidae > Chionis > Chionis minor. Next base: position 16,169 of record VZSF01003194.1, on the reverse strand, counting down.
TTATTTAAAAATAAAAAAAAAATAAAAAAAAAGGGGTGGAGAGAGAGAGAGGAGGGCGACTGGTTGCAGGGCTGTAAGGGGAGCGGAACCGCGAGTCCCAGGGATGGATCCCAACATCCCCCTCCTCCTCTTCCACGCCAACGGTGCTATTTGTGGTAAGGGGATTTTAGCATCCCGCTACGTCCATCCTGCAGCCCTCAAAAACCTGCCAACGCGCCCGGCAGCCCCGTGTGGACCTGCTGGCTCTGCTGCAGAACCGGGAGGCAAAGTGAGACCTTGGAAGTCTCTTGACGTTCTCCGTAAACCCTCCCCAGCCACGGGCTGGGCTCACCAGGGGGAAAAACCCACCCACCCTGATGCAACTGGACTGTACCAGGAGGCTCCGATGGGACCCACATCACGGAGCCACAGCACCGACGAGCACCTTGGGCCAGTCCCTCGTTAACCCCGAGCAGTGGAAACACCAGGACCTGCCCCATCTTTCCTCGGGTTTTCCTTCTTTAAAGAGCTCAACACGCCAACAGGTTAAACCTCACTGCGGGGGGAAAACCAAAGAGACGGAGCAAAGTGCCATGGAGGATCCTGCAATATCCAGGTACCGCGGAGATTTCTTGCACTGCGCCCATCAAACCCAAAGTGCACCAGGAGGAACCTCTTCCCAGAAGGGAGAAACAAGGCAGGGGGAAAAAAGCGGCAGCAAAAGCAAGACCCGTTCATTCAGAAAACACCCACTGCTGGTTTCCGACAGCTCCGGAGCCAGCTGGAAACTGCTGTGTCCCTGACGCACCCGGAGCACCCCCAGCTTGGCATCGCCAGCTCTCGGTGCCACCGCCGTGGCCACATCCTCAGAGCCACCGCGCACCCTCGGGTGCCCAGGGCACCCGCTGCAGCCTCCACAGAAAACCCTGACTGCTCGCTCAGGCAGGCAGAATCCTCGTTAAGAATCCCAAATTAGGTTTCGGGGGTTTCGGTTGGGTTTTTTGTTTGTTTTGGTTGGTTTTTAATTTTTAAATCTCTCTGGGAAACAGCCAAGCAGCGGATCCGGCCATCAGGCTCCCGTTTCTCTCACCCCTGGATGTGTCCCCAGAGACCGCCTTCCAGAGGGTGGCCAGAGCCTCCCACTTAATTAAGAATCTGCTGGTAATTCCCCGGAGTGGACCGGCGCGGCGGCGGTGGTGGCAGGGACCCAAGAAAGGGGCACTAGCTAGTTAGGAGCAGGCAGCCTGGCCGGGGGCCAGCAGGAGGCTGGGGATGGCCACCACGACCCGGAGCCGACGGCATTTCGCACGAGCCCCGCGTGGTGTTTTCGAGGTGATGCTCTGGGGGGGTTTTTTTGGGGGGGGACGGGACACAGAGCCGCTCCTCGCGCCAGCACCGGCACATCCCATCCCTGCCTCCGGCGAGGAGCCCCAGCGAGACGGGCTGCCACCTCCTCCCGCCACACTTTTGGGCACAGGTCCCACCTGAGACACGGGCTGCTCTCTCCCGGCATGGAAAAGCTGGAGAGGCGTCCGGAGAGGAGCATCGCTGCACCCGCAGCTTCCGAGCGGGTCCGGCGGCGGAGCTTGGGATAAATAAACCCCGCATCTCCCCATCGCTCCCTGCGGATGCATCTCCTTCCCCTGCCCCACGGAGCCACGTGGCGCAGACAGGGGCTCCCCGAAGGACCGGGGTTATTTCATGGACAGGATTCAGCCCTGAGCATCACTGGCAGCACGGAGGCAGCCAGAGGGATCAGTGCGGTGGGCGCAGGGAAGGCGAGGAGGGTGCAAGATGCTCAGGTCACCCCAACTATTGCATTTTGAGTGTTTAGCCCCAAACAACATTCTTTGTCACGCGCAGGGAGCTGACGCTCACAACTGCCTGCGTTGCCGGAGCACGATGCTCTACAAGGCTCATCTTTAGGGGGCAGCGACCCCCTGCACAGGGGGTACCCCTGAAAACAGCCCCACGGCGCAGCCATCTCCAGCGCGGCCAGCCCCACGATTTCCTCCTCCTTCCCCCACTAGTCCGGGTTTCGTTGGGGCAACTTGATTTCTCTTTAGCCCCAAAGCAAGGGGCTGATTTAGTGAACTTCTGCTAGAGAAGGGACCGACCCACAGCACCGCAGCAGGAGCTGCCGGTCCGCTCTCACAATCCCTCTGCGTTAGGGTGCCAGCAACAGAATCACAGAGTGGGTAGAGTTGGAAGGGACCTTAAAGATCACCCAGTGCCACCCCCCTGCCCTGGGCAGGGACACCTCCCACCACACCAGGTTGCTCCAAGCCCCGTCCAACCTGGCCTTGAACCTCCAGGGATGGGGCAGCCACAGCTTCTCTGGGCAACCTGCACCAGGGGCTCACCACCTTCAAAGTGAAGAATTTCTACCTAATTTCTCATCTAAATCTCCCCTCTTTCAGTTTGAAACTGTTGCTCTTCACCCTATGGCTCCACTCCCTGATCCAGAGTCCTTCCCCAGCTTTCCAGGAGCCCCTTTAGGGACTGGAAGGGGCTCTAAGGTCTCCCTGGAGCCTTCTCTTCTCCAGGTTGAACATCCCCAACTCTCCCAGCCTGTCCTCCCAGCAGAGGGGCTCCAGCCCTCGGATCATCTGTCCCGTGGCCTCCTCTGGATTCGCAATAGCCCTGCAGTCACCCCAGAGCCCCACAGGCACCGGACACACTTTCTGTGGGATCTTGGCTACAGCATCTCCTTCATATCCGACACCTCCTGGACCCTCCTTCTTCCCCACCGCATATTTCTCAAAGCAGAGGTGACTATTGGCATCAAGACGTGGTGGCAGAGTACGGCTGAGCTCTGGGCTCTCCACGACCCCAAGCACAAACCCCATCCTGGCTATCTCCTACCAACACCATTTACGCGGCTCCTCGGGGCAGGAGGAAGACGGCCAAAGCCAGAGACATGGGGGGACCTGCTAGAACTGAACAACATTAACGATGGCTTTTCAATCAAATGCAAATGTTATGCAAATTCGGGGGCTGAAAACACAGTGCATCCCTGATTCAATTAACAGCATTTCATTTATCTAGTTAGGCTTTGATTCAGGAAAGCACTTAATCCTGTGCTTAATGTGTTGTTGTTGTTGTTTTTTAATGTTTTAAACATTTTTAAATAGGAAAATGCGGTTGCTAAGACACAAACGTTGCCAGGGGGACTCAGAGAAAAGTTGTAGCTGAAATTACTTGCTTTTCCCTTATAAATTGATAGGCTTTCAATTTGCCGGCATCTCCGTAAAGCAGGAATATTATGCCTAAACTCCCTTCATTGACGAGGAAACAAAAGCACAAAAAAAGGAGGTACCTGCTGGGAGCCCACAGCCGATCCCCACCGCACCTCCGAGAGCAACCTGGCGCTGCCGGAGGGGATCTGCCTCCAGGATTTAGCCACTTCACCTGGGATTTGCCATCTTCTGCGTTGCCCTCCAAGCCACCACATCTCTTGGCTTCCTCACGTGCCGGTTGGTTGTTGTACCATTAAACCCACCAACACGTGGACCCTCCCCCAAGCAGGACCAGGCATGCGAGGTCCTCACTGCACCACTGCTCCCACACTGGCAAGGCAGGGGAAAAAAAAATAAAATAAATCACATACCAAATACACCAGATGACGCTCAAGCAAAGCCAGCAACCCTAACTCCTTCCAGTGCAGCACCACTGAGGTCTGAGATGGATATTTCATTTTTTTTCCAAATCCAAACCTCCTGACCCAGCTCCTCACAGAGGTACCGCAGGTCCAGGATGAACTTTCAGGGCCTTTTGTGGTTTGGAAGAAAAACCTCAATATGGGAACGGTGAGGAACCACGGAAAAGTCCTCTCCTGAGTTTGCAAAGAGCCTAAAACCAGAGCTCTGAGATTTGGAGGCATCACCTTGGTTTTGAGCGTTAACACCGCGATCTCACACATCAAGAATATTCAATTTGAGCATATAAGTATAAAAAAATGCAGACGTGGGCCAGCACTTCCTAAAGGTTGGGGGGTGGGTGTTGGGAAGTCCCCAAATAAACAGCACTTTTCACAGTATTGAATGTTTCTGCCAGAGTTAAGGTCATCATTGCCCTCTCCTGGCCATGCCTCTCCCCATCACGGGTCCCCCCACTGCAGCATTGCCTGAGCCCCCCGTAATCCCCCTTGGCCCCTTGTTGCAAAGCCTCGTTTCACCACCAAAACTGCTGATCGAGGAGGGTTTGGACTACGACCTGGGCTGAGATAGGGGGCAGGGCAGGTACAGTCCCACAGAGCAGGGGGAAAAGTGGTAGAACCCCATCAAAAAGCTCCCGGATGTGCAGGATCCAGGAGGGATGGAATGAAAAGGAAGAGCATCCCTTTCCTTGTCCTGAACAGGGACCCAGCTTGCAGCCTGCTCAGGAAACACCAATTTAAACAATGATTTTTCGCGTATCTCCCATAAAGGAAAAGCAAAAGGTCTCCCAGAGAACCATCCCTCTGCCTCCAAAATATCTTCTCCCACCAGACCTCAACATCATCAGCGCAACATACTCTTAAAACTCTAACGCCCTTTCTTCTACAAGCGTCTTGTGGGTTTTTTGAGTTGCTACCCTCCTTCCTTCTTGCCCTCATATCCCAAATCTTCACAAAGAAACAGCTTCTCTAGAACCACACACCAGCGAAAAGCCTCCATGGCCACAGCGGTTGCCATTTGCTGGGGGACCTGGCCAAGGCAAGAGAGGAGAGTCCCAGCTGCGCCTGTGCAACAGCAAAGCCAGAGCTGCGGGGTGGCTGATGGGAAAGAGATTTGGGGGTGGAATAAAAGGCAGCGGATGTTGAGAAAGAAATATGCAAATATGTATAATGACAAGATTAAAGCAGCAGTAGCTGAAAGAAAAGCAGAGAGAAAACTGGGCTCGTCCTTTGAAGAGAAACGATCCAAGAGGCCCCTCCTGAGGGGATCAGGCCAAGCCAACAAAGACATTTGGCTTCTTGCAGTCGGAGGGACGCAGAAGCGAACCGGCCATGGGATTTTGGAGAAACACATCGTCCGCGTGAGAGTGTCAAACAGACCCGCTTGCCTTGGCTAGTAGTTATCTCTGGCAAGCAAGCACGAGATGATTAATCCCTTCCATCAATCATCTCAGCAACCAGAATTTGATCTTGGGCTAATAAATCTGTCTCATTGGTTTCTCCCCATTAGCTCTTTTTCGGAACCGCTTTGTACACGGAGGATCACGTCTAATAATTGATTAAGGTGGTTTTTTTTTTCAGGGAGCTGCTGAGAATGAGAAGTTCTCCACAAGCCTCGGAAAACTCATTCCTGTTGTTAGAAGACCTGCTGCACCTCAGACGCAGAGGGAAGGGACTTGTCGATGCGCAGAGCTGGGAAAAAGGCTCCGTCTGACATTCCCAACTCTATTAAGCTTCTGTGCTACCTTTCCACTCTTTACTTTCCCCCACCGATCCCAGGTAGAAGGTGCCAGCGCGGAGCCCACGTCACACCCACCCAGCCAAGTGCCAACACCCGAGAGGAGTCAGTACGTCAGTGCTTCAAAAGATGCAAGAAATCTCAAAGAAATCTCAAAGAAATCTCAAAGAAATCTCAAAGAAATCTCACGACCCCTTATCCTCAGCTTGCCCAGAGGAAGACTCTAATCACCCCCCAGAATTCTGCAGTCAGTCCTTGCCAAAGTCAATACATCAAATATCTGCGGACAGGACAAGTTTAACAGTAAGTAATAGAGAGGAAAGATGGATGAGTTTTATACAATGCATCCATTTTGCATTATCTTTCCATTCTAATTTGCTGGCAGGTTGCCATGTATTGAAAGGCTCTTTCGGATGCTCTGAACATGCCCCAAAGCCAAGCCCAGCTAAACGTGGTGGGTTCCCACAACGGGCAACCCAACCCCGAAGCTCAGTGGGAGACGCTGCCTCTGACAAACGGGTGGCAGAGAACACACCAGTTCCCTCCCAGCCACCTCTGCAACCCACCAGCCAGCGAGACACGTTGAGAGATTTTCATCCCTTAAGAAAAATTTAAAATTTTAAACCTCAAACTGACCTCAGTCAAACCTGGCCCCCGAGCTGGCACTGGCTGGACTACAAACATGCCAACAAATGTGACGTTTAAAGGCAAATTCTCTTGCAGACCGTGACATGTGGAAGGGTGGTAGAACTGGGACTTGTTCCTCACCCCATCTTCTACCCATCGACCTCGAAGCACTTCCGAGACCGTCACCAGAGCACAGCACAACGCAACAAACTCCACGGCAGCCCCGCAAGGGAGCACACAGTGTCATCTGCACGTCCCCAGAGCACCGAAGGACGCACGGCCACCCCGGCACGGGTGCTAGCGTCCCTCCATCCCTGATGCCGATACAAAAACCTGAATAAAAGCACACACACGAGAGAAAGTATATTCTGCATTTCGGTGCATTCTGTGCATTTCAGAGCACCTCCCTTCACCCAGCGGGGCCAACTTTGAACAGGAAGGGTCCCAAGTGCAGATCCTCACTCAGACACCAGCCTCCAGCAGCTACGACATCCGCCACCGAGCCAGGAGACATCTCCGTCCATCGGGTCTGGACTTCAGCCCAGCTGGAGGAAGGTCTTTGCCAGCCTCCCCCAAATCCAGCAAGGTGCAAAATAAAAGCTCGGGTGGTGCGAGACCCGCAGCAGGGCCACCCCAACTCCCACCCTTCGTTACTGCCTTCGTTAGGGCGCTGCGGATGGGGTTTCAGCAGGCAGCTGGGTGCCACCCACGAACCTCTCGCCCACTGCTCCTTGCCACGAGAGGGCACCTCTGCCCTCCTCCAGTGCCCGGCACCCATTTCTAACTGGTTTCCAGTGGCTCTGGTGGCACTGGGGGGTGCTTTGAGATGAGTTGAGGTTTGGCAAAGCAGCCAAGCGAAGCTTGAACCCCAAACCCCGTCAGCACACGCCCTCAGGCGGCTCTTAGACCACTCTAATTTCTCAATAATTAAGCATCATTACCGGGGTGATCGACAGGCATCACTCAGTTGCATTTCATACAATTTTGCCTACGGAAAGCAGCCAGTGCTGTCATTATATTCTGTATTTCCAGCCCCTCTGGGTATCAGTCTCTTCCTGCGGATCTTACAAAGCCCGCAGGGCTCGGAGCACTTGGAGGACGGGAAATAGGGAAGGATTCGCTGAGGCCGAGGGGAGCTGCAAGGATTCGGGGCCCCCGATGATTTCAGGTGCCAGCGCGAGAAAGGAAGAGGAAACAAAACTGCTTGTGACTTCTGAGGGGTGTTTTTTGAGCGAGGTCTGTGTCAGGGAGACGAGGAAGAGGAGGCGGCTTTGAGGGCTCCTCCGCTGCGACGTTACAGCGCTGAAGTGGCACAAGCGTGACTCCACAGCCCCTCAATGCCTGGCAGGTACTGATTTGTCAGATAAGACTGGATCAAAAATCAATATAAGAGAGTCTCTGTGCGTGCCACTGGCACCCAGCCTGGTTTAAGCTGAATCAGGTTGAACCAGTGCAGCGATTGCACGCAGACAAGCCCTCCGAGATCAAAGCTGGCTTGTAAAGGGAGAATCCAGAAGTTACAACACAGATTATACTATCTCGCAAACTTAATTCAAGGGTGGAGACCCTTTTACCAAAACTCAAGTTAAAACCCGTGACTCAGCCCTGCCAGTCCTCCCAGTTTGGGTGGGAAGGTGGTAGCGGGGGGAATTTCAGACCTCCAGCAGCCCGGGCTGCCAGCAGCACACTCATCCCCAATGCGGCGGGCACATATCCCAGCCCAAATCCCAAGAAGGAGCCCCCAAAGCCCCTTCCAGCCCTGGCACCAGCATCATCGGGATGACGCAGAGACCTGTGGTGGGTTTGGTGGCGCAGCTGGGGTAAAGCCACAGCATTTTTTTTCCACTGAAAACTACAAGCGAAATCAAAATGCTTCCATTCTTCGGTTTAAGGGAAGGTAAAGTGAAGAAACTAACTGAGATGAAGTACAAGCAAGGCTTTTTTTTTCCTTTTTCTTCTTCATTTCCAGCATAAATTTTAAATAGAAGAAGAGAGCTCTTCACCAAATCTGGTTGAAACCACGCTCGCTTTCTCTTGCATTTCCTCTTCGGAAAGGAGGCGAGGGCAAAGCAAAACTCTTCTAAGAAAAGGCAACCTAGCGTTTTCATTGAAAAATGAGAAATCGCGGTTTCTCACGCAGAACTCACCAAAAAAAAAGAAAACAAACAAACCAACCAACCTTCGGGGGCAGGAGGAAAGATGCCAACGAACTCACCTCGGAGAGGCAGCGGTGCCCACGGAGCCCGCATGGATGTGGCCATCCGTGCTGCTCCTTAGGCATCTGCTGGGGCTTGGGAGAGGGTTAAACCTCCCCCCGCTGCTTCCTTTGTCCCACCGGAGCTGGACCAGCAGCAGAAGGGATGTAAAGTTCCCAAACAGGGCAAGACGTCTCATGCTTGTTAGTTTTGGGGTGTTTTTTTAGCAAGGGGGCCACGAATGAGAGATAAAAAGGAAAAACTTGAGGGTAGGACAAGGCTGGAAAACAGCAAAGATGAGGTTTTTCACCCCGGTACAGAGTAAAGAGCAGCGCCGAAGCAAAGCCATTTAAAACCCACCACTACTTTGGCACAGGCAACGTGAAAAACCAACCCGACAAACACACTCCAAGTAAATTCAATGTACCATGGGGGAAACCCAGCACAAAGGTGTCTGGATATTTGATCTGGATTTTTTTTTTTCCTGAGTGAATCCCCCTCAGCCGCGATCTCCCTGTCCGCCTTCCGTAAACCTTCGCATTGCCAAGTTTTACTGGCATAAACAGCAGCATAAAGCAGTTTTCAAAGTCACATGAACAGGTATTTGGGGAGATTAAATATAAAATTTGCGCTGAGCAACTCTTGATGCCGGGCATGGAGGGGTACGGAGCCAGCCAGGCACAGGACCAGTGTCACGGGGTGGATAAAGGCTCACCGGGGGAAGCTCTTCATTCCAGCCGTAGCTTTTAAAGAGTCACAAATATTCTCTCCCCCTCAAGATGTATCACACGTAAAAGTCACAGCCACTTCGCATCTCTGCCATAAGCAAGAAGAGGCTACAGATGTCAGAGAACTTTGTTGCGTTATTAGTTCAGCTGTAACCAAGCGCTAAACAATGACTATATAAAGTTCATATAAAGTTGTGTATTTAGGCTCAAATTCAGCACATGCCTCATTTTATCATCGAGGCAGCCCCATTAACTTCAAAAGGATGGCTTCCCTGTTTAAAAGCCCGTCCTTAGGAGCCTTGTGAATCCAAGCCTAAAAGCACAACATTTATACAAGGTTCTTGGCTCCTCGGGAAATTACACCCCAACAAACAATTCCATAAAAGCCTATAGCAGCCACGAGCTCTTCTTCCTTAGAGAGATGGCAATTTTCTTGTAGTCTTTGCCCATTTGATCAAGTTGTTTGTAAATACTTCTACCCCGGAGGCTGGAACCACAGGAGATCACAAAACACACGTCAATGTCTTCCTAGCAAAGAAAACACACACACTCACGTGGATACGTAAATATATATATATATACACACACCTACACAAGTCCCCACTCTGGTGATCAAATCTGCTTGGACCTGTCCAGTATTAACCAAGGAATAATTTGGCTAAGGTCGACAGCCCTGGTCGGGAGGCGGAACGGCAGATCTCAGCCCCGCCGGCAGCGTTGCCCTGGAGGATGCAGCGTTTCCCGACCCCACGCCGGCAAACACTGCTATCGCTTGGGATCCCCTTAATAGAGATCCCGGTTAATTGCGGGCAGTTCTCCGCACGTCACCCAACCAGAAGATCTGATCCCATGGCCTTGGATCGTGCAGGAGTTCGAGCCAAGCCGGTGCTTTGCAGGTGACAAAATGCAAAGGGAGAACGGAGCATCCCGGGCATCGCTGCATCCCTGGCATCGTCGCATTCCCTGCCTCGCCGTGTGCCAGCTCTCTGCCCCTTATTCCACACCTCATCCCCATCCCTCGTCCATGCCAGCTCCCAAAATTTTTAAATAGTTTGGCAAACAAGCACTAAATGCTCTCCACGCAGCTAAGAGATAAAAAATAGGGGACAAGTGACTCCTCTGGACCCACCAGCTCGTGCCACCAGCGTCCATTTGGGGCATCGGGGGACGAGGGGAGGGCCAGGAACTGCCGAAACCTCCCAGGTGCCAACTGGCAGATCCGATTCTCCAGAAATAAGAAGGAATCCCGACAGTCAGATTTTTCAAGAGTGCTGGGCACATCAGGCGCTAATCGCTTCTGAAAACGGAGCTTTTATTTAGACGCTTCAATGCAAGTCGGAAAAATCTGGCTCCAATTGTGGGTGAAAATCTGGCCCCGAGAGCTTTTTTTTTTTTTTTATTTTATTCTCTTCCCTTTTATTTGGCTCTAGATCACAATTCTCCTGTCTCTTTTACGCTCCAGTCTGGGAGGCTGCTCTCCCAGGATCTCCGCTTTTAATTCCTTAAAAAAAAAAAAAAAAAAAAAANNNNAAAAAAAAAAAAAAAAAAAAAAAAAGAAGGAAACTACAGCGGGACCCTTCGTCGGAGTCAAAACTTTCTCCTTTTTGTGCAAATCAATTTCCCTGTAATCTCAAGTGCTGTTTATACACGGCAATACCCCCGGACCGGGCGGGATTTGCATCTCGCCGCGCGCCACGTGGAGCCCTGCCAGCTCCCAGCGGTTCCTGGTGCACGGAGCTGCCGCCGCTTTTATTATAGGCGGACGGCGTTCACAGCATCTTAAAACTCAACCTGCTGGATTACTCTTAAAAATAAAGCGCGGACCTCATTCTGCCGGGGATGCCCGCGGATTAGGGGTTTTATTTTCTTAAAGCGGTTTGCACCGTACGGACCAGACAATTACAGTAGCCAGAAAAGTGTGAAATTTCAGCTCTGACCATGTCAGGGCTCCCAAGTGTCAGTTACAATAAAATAAATGACCCATTTCCTGACGGATCGCGAGGCTCCTCCGAGACAGACGGATAGATTTTTTATGTTTGTTTATTTTCTCTTTTTTTTTTTTTTTNGTATTTTTTTTTTTTTTTTTTTTTTTTTTTTTTTTTTTTTTTTTTTTTCCTTTTGCCTGACTGGAAAGCTGCGCACCCCTGCTTTTTCGCCTCAGGAGGTGGGAGCGGAGCAGGGATGCTCTCGCCCTTGTTCTCCTGCCCTGGCAGTGCCCTCCCACCTGCTCCCATCCCATCCCTGTCCCCACCGATGTCCCCGCTCCCTCCCGCCGAGCTCCGCCAGCTCCTGGCCCCTCGCCTCCAGCCAGAATCTCAATAAATTTCCCCCTGCTCTTCAGGTTTTACAAGCCTCCTTGGGGAACCTCCTGTGCAGGGGCTGTACCGGCAGCCGGAGCGGGCTTGAGCCGAGGCAGCGGCATGGAGAGTATGAACAGTTTCCCAAAAGCACTTCCCAACACACACAGCCCACCCCAAGTACCCCAAAGCCTCCCCTCCAAACAGGCACCGGCATCCCAAAACCACCGCGATACCGAAAAGCAACCGGCTTCGCTTCCGACTTTCCTAAAACGAAGCCAAACCCCAGGGAAGGGGACAAAAGTCAGGCAGTGTTCCCTACGGGAAGGGCTGGCAGGAGCCAGAAACGGGCTGGAGGACCCCAACCCTCACCAGACCCTTCCCAGAAAGCCCCATCCATTGCCAACTCTGTCCAGAGGAGAAAAACAAGCCGGTTTCAACCAAAGCATGACTTTTTCTTCTAAATCTATATACTTAAAACCGTGAAGACGGCTTGAGCATCTTCAAGGGCAGGCTACGGACGCTGGACACAAACCAACGGGGAACTGGTTTCCACTGTCCCTTCAAGCGGGTTATTCCACCAGAAGCAGAAGACACGCACTGGTTGTAAGGAAACCAGCTTAAAACGTCACCTCCCACTAACCTCCCCACGGTTTCCCACCAATCCACCAGTGGAGTGAAACCTCCAGCCCGCTCTGGTCCGAGCCACCTCGGCTCAGGGCAGGATTCGGGTGGGAAGGGACCTCCCGAGGTCACCTTGGCTAATCCAAACCTTCCCCCAGCCCGTCCCCTCCGCAGGGACACGGGTCTAGACACCACCTGGGCAGAACATCTCAGCGTTCGCCAGAAAACACACAAGGACAAGGACAGACAGATGGATGGAGACACATGGACACCCCACCGGAACCTCTTGCAGAAAGAAGGAAAACCTTCCATCCTGGCCCCCTGCAATCCCCCCGGCTCCACAACCTCCAGGCTAAACTTGCGATTTCCAGGTAAACCCCAGCAAAGACTTCCGAGCTGAATTCCCCGCAAGGTTCACGAGTTTGAGCAGGACAACCTGAGAAGGCAGCCGGGATAAAACACCACACATCTCTGGAGCGGACAAACACTCCCATGGGTCTGGGCTTCTCGTTTTATTTTTTAAAAAAATCAAATAAATTTAAGAATAACTTCCCTGGTGAGCAGACTGTTCCATAACTGCTTCCACAACCCTCCTCGTGTCTTTCCCCGCAGCCGCTAAAAGCCACCCCAAGCAGGACGGCGTAGGACATCAGCCCCATCACTGATGCATTTTCCTCTTGTGACACTTGTTTGCTTAAATTTTTTTAATCTTTGCCAGGCAAGTGCATTTTTTTACCCCTCCAGACACTCAGTGCTGGACCCAGCCGGATTATTTCTGCGCTTCAAACCGGGCAGAATAAGAATTTAAAGGTGGACAAAGGCTCAAAGCCATCAGTCAGTGAGGAGCCTGGCAGCCAGGAGAACGAGCGCACCTTGGAAGCTACTTCTTCGGCTGGTTCCTCCCCACTATTCCCTGGATATTCCAGTGGCTGGGAACCCCTCTCACCCACACTGGCAGCGCTGTGCAGAAGTGGGTGATTTAGGAGCGCACATCCTCGCTTAAGCTTTTAAAATGCCTCCAGTCACGGTGAAAACAAGAGTTTTCACCTAAAACTTTTGAAAAGCTCCTCTCTGGTGGTGGGGGAGCACCACAGAAGTCTCTGCAACCTCTTTAACAGGCACTTTTTTTCTTTTTTTTTTTAATTTTTCCAGAAGAAACCTCCAACCTCCAGGTTTCAGGCTCCTCAATTTTTCAGTTTCCTCCTACCCCCCTCCTTAATTTTTTGGAAGGGGGAGGCATCAGTATCCCCCAGGAGCTTCCCCACCGGCATTTGCTTTAGGCTCCCACTTCTCCCCATCAAATCTATTCCATAAAACCAACGGAATCATTAAAAGAAGCAGAAAAACCCCACACACAGCCCTTCTGCCTCCATCATCGGAGTCACCTTCCGCTCCTAAATCCAGCAAACCCAGCAGGCGGGGGGACAGCAGGGGCTGGAGCCGGTGACCCCGGCATGGAGAAGGGGCTGGAGATGTTTCCTCCTTGCTCCAGCCTGGAGCTCCAACCCCCTGGGCCATCCCCAGCAGCCTGAACTCGCCCCAAACCCTCCCGGGAACTCTGGAAAACATTAACATCGCTGGGGGCTTGGGGCGGGCAGAAATCTCCAGATATTTAATTATTTATTTAAAATTAAATTCTGAAAGGTCTCGGTTTTCAAAGCGAGTACTTTAACCCCAACTTGCCTCAGCCCTATCTCTGTTTGCTTGGTTTTTAACCTAAAAGGCAAAGATAGAAACAAATTCAACTGGAGAAGCGGGTTCGGCCCCAGCAATCGTCACTGAGGTTCTCCAGGGAATTCCATTTATGCTTTTCTTTGGAATTTAAAAATCACCAAACTCTTAACAAAGGGCAGCTACACGGGAGAGGTTCTGTCTCCAACAGGTTCAAAACTTGAGGCTGCAAAGTTTATGGTTAAATTGCGATTTCTTGGACATATTTGCCCGTTCTGACTCCTACACGGAAAGGGGGAAATAAAGACAGGCTGTAAACTGGTAAAGAAATTCTTTCTCCCAGGTATGTTAAAATCGATTAAATTATCTCTGTTTTAAACCTCATGGATGAAATCTACTGACGAGTTATTAATGACTGATTTCATGACAAATCATTTCTAGTTTTTAGTTTTTCTAGCCGGACATCACCAAAATGTATTCATTTCCAAACGACTACAGTTCTCAGAGGTGTAAAAATCCCTCCGCTCCCAGCCGGGGGCTCACAGAAATACAGCAAAACTCAAGTTTATTGCCCCTTTTTGGTAATCAAAAAAAGCAGTAACAAACCCAATCCCATTAAACTCGACATCTTCTGAGAGGAGCATTCATCCTGCCCCTCAGTTTCCAAGCATCGCTGTAAACAAGGGTGCTGCTAATTTTTTTTAATGACACTCTATCTTGCAAACCAGACCTGTTCTAAGGGGAAGAGAATGATCTTAAGGCTGGATTAAAAGCATATTTTTTTGTCTCCGCATTCAAGGCAGAGTCTTTGTTTGGATCGAAAAGAACTAGCAAACTTTTTTCAACTCAGTTTTCACAGAACCCAAACATCAGGAGGGAGAAAGGCACGTTTTTTGATTAATGCTGACAAACAAAGAAAACCCAGGCGCTGTTATCAAAAACTTTAAAATATTTCGTTACGAACAATTAATCGCACCATTACGCACACGCAAAAGGCGCACTTCTCCGGTGTGAAAACGTTCATTTGAAACAAAGACTGCGAAAAAAAGCGGCGGCCAATTTTAAGATTTCTCCATCCATTTCGACCCACTACCCCAAACCCTCATGTCATTAACGACATTTAATAATCGCCACCTCTGCTCGGGAGCACACGGACCCTTCTAAACCTCAACGTGCCTGTGAATCACCTCGACTTTAAAAATACCCTTTTTGTTTTAAGTCTCTGGGCTGTTATCAACCCAGCTCCCTCTTCCCCCCCTCCCAGTGACTTGGTTTCATTCTCTCTGGTCGACTCACTTCCACATTCCTCATATTTGGAATGTCTGCTTGATGGATTCACTTTTTTCCCCCCCCCCCCATCCCCCCCCCCCCCCCCCCCCTTCTTTTTT
>VZSF01003189.1:0-13598 GCA_013398295.1 Chionis minor | reverse complement strand
CCCAAAAAAAAAAAAAAAGGGACATCAGGGTGGAAGAGTCTGAGGGCTGCAGCAGCCCTCGGGAGCTGGCAAAGGGGTTAAATGTGCTTGGACAGCCCCTCCCTCATTCTAGCTCGACCCCCCCCTCCCCCCGTGGCGGTGGTCCACTGNTCCATTTGGCAGGGAGGGGGGTCCCAGGCCACTGCCCGGGTCCCCCATCCTCCCCCAGGAATGAACCCCCCCGCTATTCCCCCGACCAAGGCTTAGCGTGACCCCGTAACCTTCTCAGGTTTATGGCAGCATCCTGGCATCGGCGGGGGCGGCACTTCCCCTTCGGCGCCTGCGCTTGCCGCGTTCCCGGAGCCGCCGTCAGCCCGGGTAAGGGCCGAGCTGGCGGTACAGCCCGCTGCCGCCACCGGACACCCCCCCCCCCCCACACCCCCCCCCCCCCGACACCACCGCCTAAACTGGGCAGGATCCCCGGGCGTTGCAGGACGATGGGCTGAACAGAGACGGCATCTTTCTGCGGCAGCGGTGGGAGCCACCGGCACAGGCCAGCAGCGGGGCTGCGGGAAGGAAAGGCACCCCCACACGCCGTGCAGGGGGGGTTGCCGGACCCCCCCCCGCCAGGGTCTGGTGAGGGCCCCCCGTGGTTTTCCCGGAGGACCTGCACAGCTGCAGTCCCCGGTTTGAGGAGCGGCAGAGCCAGTAGCAGCAGGTGGGGGGGGGAGTTGGGAGTTTGCCAAGGAGGCGGGGTACCGGGATGGCGGTGGGGGGGCTGAGGCCGCGCTCCCCCCCTTAGAGCCCAGTAAAGAGGCCAGCGCAGACCCCCGCGGGGTTTTCAGCAGCTCAGGGACCCCTTCCCCAGGGCAGGGGGAGCCATCTCTGCTCAGGGTCCCCGTGCCCAGGCTGGCTCAGCCACCCCCCCACCCCAGCAAGCCTGCTGCGTGTCCTGGGCAGCCCCCGGGGGTTTCCACGTCCATTCTCCACCCCGCCCATCCCTTTGCCCTTCTGCCCTGGCACCGCAGGGCAAAGGACAGGTGCTCAGGCAGCTGCCCGTCTCTGCCCGGGTTTTGTGGTGCCACGGCTCCTGGGGAGCCGGCACAAGCGCTGGTGAGTGCCGGGATCCTGGGGCTGCTCAGGGAGTGGGGAGGAGGGACAGGCACCCCCAGATCCTCCCGGTCCTCCTTTTGTGTGTGTATCCCCTCCAGGTCCTGCTTCTCCCTCCTGGGCATCCCATCCCAAACTTGCTCTCTGCAGCTTGAGGCGGGAGGGATGAGCATCTCTGTGTCCCCATCAGCGGGGGGAGCCAGGAGCTCCCAACCCACTTCACCCCCACCTTCATGGGGACCCCCACACGGGACCACCCCACCGGCTTGGCCATCGCTCCAGCCCTGGGAGAAAAGGAGAAAACCAGGATGAGATGGGTGATGCTTGGAGGGGTTCATGGGATCACCAAGGGGAAAGAGAGGGGTGGGAGGAGGAGATGGGGGGGTGGGGCAGGGCAGGAACCCCATGAGGGGCTGGAGTTCCCGGATGCCCACCCCAGGCAAAGCTGGTGCTAGTGATTTTTAGCGGGAAGAGGGCAATTACGCCAGTGGGGTGATGCACAGCCCAGGCTGGTGTCCAGCTGATGGGAGCTAATGTGGCTGCTCAGGCAGCAATTCCTGCCCGTTAGCCAGCAGTGCTGTCCCGGTGATGTGGTCTGCGGATGCCTCGGGAGTCCCCATCTGAGGCGGGCACTGCCCTGAACTCCTTGTGCCATGCCACAGGTGCCAGCAACCCATGGCGTCCTACCGCATCCGGCAGTACCGGGACCAGGACTACGACGCCGTGCGGACCCTCTTCGCCCGCGGCATCTTGGAGCACGCGCCGGCCGGCTACCGTCACATCCTGCGCTCGGCGCGGGCGCAGCTGGGGCTGCTGGTGCTCTTCGCGGCGGTGCGGGCAGCTGTCGGCTACTGGGTGCTGGGGCTGGCAGCCGTCGCCCTGGCACTGGCGGCCACCTGGCCCGTGGTCCGCTCCTTCAGCACCTCCTACATCCAGCAGGCGCTGTGCACCGACCTCTGCGACATCTCCACCAGCTACCTGCGGGCGCCCGACTCCTGCTTCTGGGTGGCGGAGGCTGGGGGAGCCGTGGTGGGCATGGTGGCCGTGGCTCCGCCACAGGATCCGTCCGAGAGAGGGGTGGCCCTGGAGCTGAAGCGGATGTCGGTCAGCAAGGACTACCGGGGCCGGGGCGTCTCCAAAGCCCTCTGCGGGGAGGTGCTGCGCTTCGCCCGGGCGCGGGGCTACGGGGCGGTGGTCCTCTCCACCTCCATGGTGCAGGTGGCAGCCCAGCGGCTCTACGAGGGCCAGGGCTTCAGGAAGGTGGGCACCTTCAGCCCCTCACTGCTCGGTAGCCTCCTCTGCTTCCAGATCTTCCACTACCGCTGCGACCTGCCCGGTGGTGCCGCGGCCCCGCCACGCTAGCCACCGCCGCAGCCCCCAACCCCAGCAACGCCAGGCACCGCCGCGGCACCCCGGACCCCAGCCATGCCACGCCAGGCACCACCACAGCACCTCTGACCCCGGCCCTGGCACACCAGGCACCGCCACGGCACCTTCCCCAGCCCTGGCACTGCCGTGGCACCCGCGTGGGGTGGGCAGTGGGGGGTGGGAGGCTGTGCCTGGCCGGGCTGCCGGGGTCTTTCCTAGTTTTCTAGCAGTGAGAAATAAATGGAGGCTGGTGGGAAACCTGCCTAGGGTGTCTACGTAGGTACGCGGGTGGGTGCACGCGTCTGCGAGTCCCTGCGCTTGCCTGCACGCGGCTGTGGCCCCCCCTGCCTGCGTGCCTGCCTGTGCCTGCACACGCATGTGTGGCTGTGCACACGCGTGTTCCCTGCATGTCAGCGTGCTCTCACCACCGCCTGCACACGCCTGCCAGCCCCCCGCTCCCCGCTGCACCCCCAGGCCCCCCTCCACCCGCCAGCCCAGGCCAGGCACTGGGAATAACTCGGGCAATTCCCCCCCCCGGGATCGGCAGTGCCGGCTCTGCCGGCGGGAAGGGCCCGGGGGCTGCCCCAGAGGCATCCACAGGGGGACAGCTTGGGGGACAGGGCAGCCTGGNAGAGGCATCCACAGGGGGACAGCTTGGGGGACAGGGCAGCCTGGGTGCCCAGGGCAGGGGGACACCCTCGTGCTGGGGATGGGGGGGCCAGGGACCCACAGGGTGCTGGGGGGGGGCGTGTCATCCAGGGGTGCCGGCAGAGGACACCCCCGGGAGCAGGGGACTGCCGGACCTGGAAGCCAGCTGGCGGCCGTGCCCTCACTTAAGATGGCGGCGACGCTGATCCGCCGCGCCCTCACTGAAGATGGCCGCGGTTCCCCTCCACGCTCCACACACGCCCTAGCCTCTCCTTGCCCTCACTCAAGATGGCGGCGGCCGAGCCGGCGTCGCGGCGGGGCGGGGCGGGCGGAAGCGCAGGAGAGAAGCGCAGGCAGAGGCCGTGCCGCCGGTAGCGCCTGTCCCGGCCCGGCACCATGGACTGTTACACGGCCAACTGGAACCCGCTGGGCGAGGAGGCCTTCTACCGGTGAGGGGCAGCGGCGGCCCGGGCCCCGTACCGCCACCGGCCGCGGCCGGAGGCAGCCCGTCCCCGGGACCAGCCAGGGGGTCCCGGGGCCGGTCGGGCGGGTCGTGGGGCTGCTCGGGGCTTCTCAGGGCTGGTACCGGGCCTTGGGGCAGCCTAGGGCCGTTCCGGGGCTGGTCGGTGGGTTCCAGGGGGCCGTGGGCTGGCTGGGGGGTCTCGGGGCTGGTGAGGGGGTGGACACCATCCCTAATTTTCCCCCATCTCTCGGTCTGCTGCCTGCCCCTCCACCTGCCCGTCGCCTGCAGGAAGTTCGAGCTGTACACCATGGAGTGGAGCCTGAAGGAGGACCTGCGGGACTGCCTGGTGGCGGCTGCCCCATATGGGGGGCCCATAGGTAGGGACGGGCCCCAGCCCCCCAGTACCGTCTGATGGGGCAGGGGGTATTCCGGACCCCCGGCGGTGACGGCAGAGAGCCCACGGCTCAGACGGACCATCCCACCCCACTCACAGCTCTGCTGAAGAATAACGCCCGGAGGGAGAAATCCCCCAGCGCCCGCCCGCTGCTGGAGATCTACTCGGCCTCGGGGCTTCTCCTGGCCAGCATCCCGGTGAGCTGGCCCTGGGTCCCCCACCCCGTCCTTTGTGCTGCGCCCCGGGTGCGCCTCGGAGGTCTGCGATGTGCCAGGGAGCTTGGGACAGTCCCAGAGTGATAAGCCCGGCAGAGGGACTGTGGAAGGGCTCACCGGTGGCATGGAAGGCTGTATGGCCGGGTTACGGGCTGGGTGTTGTGGGTGAATTGCTGGGCTGCAAGGACGGCAGTCGCCTCTGCCTGTGCCGCTTGCTTTTGTGGCCTTTGGGCAGCTCCTCCAGTCTCTCCACAGGAAAGCAGGATGCTGCCACATGTCCTCAGCACCTTAAGCTCTCCAGGGCAATGGCTCCGTGCAGCTCCCACCATCCCCTGAAAGCTTTGAAGAAGCTGCTTCAAAGTGGTGGTGTGTGCAAGGGGAAAACAGGGAGAGCTGTAGGGAGAGGGGGGCTGCCCACCCCTGGGAGAAGGGGACAGGATGAGGACAGGAGCCACAGCGTTGGCACTGCAGGAGCATCCTCCCTTCCTCGCTGTCTGGGGTGGACACAGGGCAGTGAGGACATGGAGGGACAGGGAAAGCTGCCGCAACCACAGAATCCTGCAAAGCCAGGGCAGCCAGGGGCATCAGAGCTGCGGATGCCCAACGGTGGCTGTTGGCTTCACATATGTCTCCAGGAGGGATGTCTCTGGGGCTGGGCCATTTGGGTGGCGAGCAGCCCCATGGCACGCTCACGTGTCTTCTGCCCGCAGTGGAAGAGCGGCCAGCTGGTGCAGCTGGGCTGGACGGCCAGTGAGGACCTGCTGTGCATCCAGGAGGATGGCACCGTTCTCATCTACAACCTCTTCTGCGAGTTCAAGCGCCACTTCAGCATGGGCAACGTGAGTGGGGCAGGATGGGAGCTCAAACAGTGCCCGGGGGTGGGTTTGAGAATCGAGCGCTGTGAGGCCCCCCCGAGCACTCTTCCAGCCCCATGGGGTGCAGCGGGGAGCTTGGGGCTGTTCCGGTGTCCCTGCAGGGCTGCCTGCCTTCAAGAACGAGCTGGCAACCATCCCCGTGGCCCCTGGGGCCAGAATGACCCCCTGCTTCGCCACAGGAATGAGGCCTGTCTGAGCTGGGACACTTACCAGCCACAAGGCTCGGCTCGCTCCTGCCGGGGATAGTTTTGTTCCCCAAGCAGCGGCAGGGTGGTGCCGAGCCCCAGCCTGGGCCCAGCTCTGTCTCCGTGGCACAGGAGGTGCTGCAGAACCATGTGCTGGAGGCGAAGGTCTTCCACACAGAGTACGGCACCGGCGTGGCCATTCTCACCGGGGCGCACCGCTTCTCCCTGACCACCAACATCGACGACCTGAAGCTGCGCAGGATGCCCGAGGTTCCCGGTGCGTCCCCTCCCTGCTGGTCCCTCCTCTGGCTGGGCGCAGGGGCCTGACGCTGGTGCCTGGCAGGTCTGCAGAAACCTCCCTCCTGCTGGGCCGTGCTGTCCCAGGACAGAGTCACCATTGTCCTGCTGGCGGTTGGACAGGACCTCTACCTCCTAGACAACACCTCCTGCTCTGTGGTGGTGAGTGAGCTGCAGCAGCTGGACATGGGGAGCAGGGTGGTCTGCAGTCACCGGTGGGTCCTTCCCCTGTCCCCTGGGATACTCTCCAGCCCCCAGCACTCACTGGTGGGTTCTTCCTCCTGCTATCCCACGGGAAGGCGTGTACAGCAGGGACATCTGGCCCCATCCTGGCCAGGGGAAAAGGGGTGAGGACTGAGTGGGCACACAGTGGGAAGGGACACCTGCTCTGACCAGTCCTCAGCCCCTTACGCAGTGGTGGTGCTGGTGTGCAGCATGTCCTGTGTCCCCGGAGCGTGCTCCCCAGGTGTGACCCTCACCCTTTCCCTATCCCAGACTCCCCCTGGCATGAGCCCCTCCGCCGGCGCCTATCTGCAGATGGCCGTGTCCTTCAACTACCGCTGCCTGGCGCTCTTCGCCGACACCGGCTACATCTGGATGGGGCTGGCCACACTGAAGGTGAGCATCTCCCTTCCCTCCCCAGCAGAGCATTACACTGTCACCCCACCTCTCCTCTCCTTGTCTGACAGGTGGACACAGCAGGGTGGGGAATCCAAGCAGGTTCCCTCAGGGTCCCCATGGACTCGGGGCTGCCTCACTGCCACTTGGAGGCATCTGCAGTCCTACCCTCAGGAGATCCATCCTTTCTTGTTCTTTCCCTGATTTTTATACCTTACTCCCCACTTTTTTTATTTTTGGACACGCGTCCTTGCACCTCCCTTTCTCTGTCCAAACTCCTCTCAGATAAGCAGCCCACCACTAATTTTTTCCCTACCGATCACAGTTCTGTTACCTCCATACCCAAACTTGCTGGTCCTTGTATTGTTTTCTGGGCAGTCTCAGTGTTATCACCACTAGTGGTGCGGTCAATTTGGCATAGGGGCCTTGCTTGTGAGTCATGATTCCACCCTGCAAAATGCCCCTCGCTGTGGGGCTTGTGCTGGTGAGGTGTTGGTTGCCTTCCCTGCCTTCTGAGACCGATCTTTCTCTTTTCCCCTTTGTTCACTTAGCTGCTCTATGTGCAGGCAGTCTGTGTGCCGCAGCAATGGAGGAATGTTTCTCACACTCTGTTTAAGTGCTCACACAGCATCCTTGCCCTTTGGCTGCCTCCAGAGCTGGAGAGCGCACTAGGCGTTCTCATGGGACCCACTCACAGCAGGGCACCTGTACTCCTGCAGCCTGGCACAGCATGGGCTGTGCTGCTCATTCCCTAGCAGCTCCCCCCAGCCCACGGCCCTGGTGCACACACGATGCTGCCCATCCCAGTGGCACACGCGATGCCGCCTGTCCCGGCACCTCTGTCCTGCTGACCCATCTCTCTCTGCCACAGGAGAAGCTCTGCGAATTCAACAGCAGCATCCGATCTCCACCCAAGCAGATGGTTTGGTGAGTGGTCTCCCTGCTGGTGCACTCTGCCCTTGGCCATGCCCACCTGTGCTCCTCTGGTACCCCAAGCCTTTTCCAGGGTCTGCTTGGCTCTGTGGCTTCCCTGCTGCCTCCCTGGGATGAGTGGTCCCGTCTCCTGTCCCCGTTGCGGGAGTAGGGGGCTGCAATGGGGCTGATGTTAAGCTGGGGCTGGGGCTTCCCAACAGGTGCATGCGGCCCCGGAGCCGGCAGCGTGCTGTGGTGGTGGCCTGGGACCGGCAGCTAATGGTGGCAGGGAACTCCACAGAGTGCATCCAGTATCCTTTGGGAAAGAGGGACCAGTGTCATTTCCAAAGGCCAGCCCGAACTGTAAGCATCCGTGGTCCCTCCTTGGGCCACTACCATCTCTGTCATGGGCACTGGTGTCCCTGGAGCGCCCCTTGGCATCAGCAGCCCCCCAGGATAGGCAGAGGAGGTTAACCTTGTTCCTCTCCTCGGCAGTTCTGCCACGGTCTCCCCTGCCTGGCCCTGGCAGCAGCAAAACGCCCTCCTGTCTGCCCCTGGGGCCCTTGCCCCCCTTCCCTGAGCCTCCCTGCTGAGGGGAACCCGCTCCCCCTTGGCTCCGAGACCAGAGCTGGTGCTGGGAGGCACCAAAGTCCCTGTGGTGGGGAGCACTGTCCCTGCTGAGGTCCAGTCCCAATTCCTGGTGAGGGCTGCTGTGGGTGGGGGAATTCCTGCCCACCCCCAAGTGCTGATTCTGCACCTCTGTGGAAAGGGGGGTTGTGAGCCAAGGGCTCCAGGGGATCACTCCATGGCATCGCTAGGGCTGGCCTTCGGCTGGGCTGGGCTGTCCCCAGAGCCGCTTTCTTCCCACGAGCCCTTAGCGGGGACTGCAGGTTTGTCCTGGATGAAGACTCCTACCTGGTCCCCGAGCTGGATGGGGTCCGAATCTTGTCTCGCACCTCCCATGAGTTCCTGCATGAGATCCCAGGTGAGATGGCGCTGGGTGGCGAGGCTGAGTGCACCCGGGCAGGCAGGTCTCTCCTGCGCTGCTCAGTGCCCAGGATGCGGCCGATGGCTGTGCATGGCTCGGTGTGCAGGGCTCCAGCCTGCCCAGCCCCTTCTGGAGCCTCAGGAGGGGGTGAGAGCGCCACAGCGGAGCAGAGCTGTGCCCTGAGCCCCACCAGCCTTGTAGTGCAGCGCTCTGAACCCTGTCCCTCGCCTGACTCCTTGGGGAGCCCACCCTCCTTCCCCAGCACTGTGTCTCCTCCTTTGGCAGCTCTGCTGCACCTCTGTGTCCTGAGCAGGGCCCTGCAGGCTGCTACCTGCCCATCCTGCTGCTGGAGCCCCCGTGCTTTGAGCTGAGGCCTGACACAGCTCAGCATGCCTGTTTCTCACCTTCCATGCTGCTGGCACCCTCGTGCTTCCAGAGCAGGGGTTGCCCAGGAGGTGCCGTGGCTCTGTGTGAGGGAATAGCTCCTTATAGCTCCTTGGGACCTGTGTGTCCTGGAAGCTGCTCATGCCTCTGCCTCTTGGACCCTTGGGTTGGCGTTGACTGGGGGCTGCAGTCGTGAGGGCTGGAAGAGCATTCCTGAGCTGCCCGTTGACAGGGCTCTGCCCAGCTCCTCAGGCTGGTGGTGGCCATGCTCCTGCCCTGCTGAAGCATGGTGCTGGTCTGGTTTCTCCTGGGGTCCCAGAGCTGCAGGCAGGGATGGCAGGGGAGCAGGTTGGAGTGGGTGCAGAAGATGTGCCTAGGCTGGGGCAGCCTCTTACGTGTTTTTTTCCCCCCATCTTTGCAGAGGCCAGCCAGGAGATCTTCAAGATTGCCTCCATGGCCCCAGGTGCACTCCTGCTGGAGGCACAAAAGGAGTACGAGGTAAGGCCTGTTGCCCCACTCCTGCCTGCCCCTGAGGAGGTTGAGGTGATGCAAACTGCTGCGGGCATTATCCAGCAGTGATGGGAAGGGGAGATCACAGAGGTCCCTGCTGGGGCCGAAATGCAAGGGGTCCCTTAGCCCCTGGTCCCAGGGGTGCTGGGGCTTTCAGGGCTCCTGCTGTTCCTTCCCATGGGTGACACTCCCCTGCAGAAGGAGAGCCAGAAGGCAGACGAGTACTTGCGGGAGATCAAGGACCAGAAGCTGCTCCCGGAGGCAGTGAGCCAGTGTATCGAAGCAGCCGGTTACGAGCACGAGCCAGACACCCAGAAGTCACTGCTGAGGGTGAGCGAGGTGGAGGAAGGCTGTGGCAGAAGGCGACACCACCTGGCTGGCAGTCGTGCTGTGGCCAGCACAGCACCAGCACCGTATGCCTCTTCCTGCAGGCAGCCTCCTTTGGGAAGTGCTTCATCGACAAGTTCCCCCCGGAGAATTTCGTGCGCATGTGCCAGGACCTGCGGGTGCTCAACGCCATCCGGGACTACCAGATTGGCATCCCCCTCACCTTCACCCAGTATCCTCCGTGGGCTGGGCGCACGAGTGACGATGCTGGGGTGGGTGCAGGATTTGGCCCGGGCAGGATCAGTGCTGCTTGAAGCTCCGGGCCCTGCTGGGGCAGCCACTGCGTAGGTGGAGCGAGACGGGGTGGAGAGAGCTGTAGAGCCGCTTAGCTGCTGGCTGGGCCCACAGGATCTGGGGCTCTGTAGCTGAGACCTCTACGCTCATCACAGCCCACAGAGCTGGCCTGTGGTGCTCGGAGAGCCGAGCTGGCCCTACAGCCGTACAGTGCTGGGGGTGCCGGGCAGGGATGCTGCCACGAGGGGGGCAGGTACCCAGCATGCGTCGCCTGTGCTCCACGGGATTTTGCAGTTCGAGATGTGCCTTGACTGGCCCTGCAGATACAAGCAGCTCACCATCGAGGTCCTGCTGGATAGGTAAGGGTCCCCACGAGCTGGGCATGACAGCCCTGTCCCCAGGCAGCCCGGGCCAAGGCCGTGTCTGGCCACAGTGCAGTCCCCATCCCGCTGGCTGCGGGCAGAGCAGGCTCCAAGTGCTCAGGGCCCCCTGCGAGGCTGGCCGAGCTGCTCAGCTCCTCAGATCTGCGTGGTGCTGTGCTGCTGACCCCCTGTGTGCCACACCAGGCTGGTCCTGCGGCGGCTCTACCCCCTGGCCATCAGGATCTGCGAGTACCTGCGCCTCTCGGAGATCCAGGGCGTCAGCCGCATCCTGGCTCACTGGGCCTGCTACAAGGTAAGGAGGCATCTCGGAGGGTTCTGCCTGTCCAGGGCCATGGAGAGACCTCTCTGTGCATGCCCTTCCAGGTGCAGCAGAAGGACAAGTCTGATGAGGAGGTGGCTCACGCCATCAACCAGAAGTTGGGTGACACACCAGGCATCTCCTACTCTGAGATTGCTGCCCGGGCTTACGACTGCGGCAGGACAGAGCTGGCCATCAAGGTCTCTTGGCTGGGGCTGTGGCCTGTCCAGCTGGGTGGTGGGGTGGCTGGAGGGGTCACACGTGGTGGCTATGTACTGACAACCCCTCTGCTGCCTGCAGCTGCTGGAGTATGAGCCACGGTCCGGAGAGCAAGTTCCACTGCTGCTGAAGATGAAGCGGAGCAAGCTGGCCCTCAGCAAAGCCATCGAGAGTGGGGACACTGATCTGGGTAAGGGTCAGGGCTCTGCAGAGTAGGGGGGGGATTTGGAGTCGGGGGGAACCTGTTCATGGCTTTGTGCCTTGTGGGATGAGGGCGGTGGGAGCTCCTTGAGCCTTATGGGACAGTGTTCGCCCTCAGCCCAGGGCTCTACCCTGTGCCTGGATGTCCCCTCACTGCCCTCCTGGCACTGCTTGGCAGCGCCAGCCATGCAGGGAGCAGGGTCCCTGTCCCATCCCCTCCCTGAACTGTGCTGTCTGCCCCAGTCTACACCGTGGTGCTCCACCTGAAGAACGAGCTGAATCGCGGCACTTTCTTCATGACGTTGCAGAACCAGCCGGTGGCCCTGAGCCTGTACCGCCAGGTAGGGGCTGCCACCATGCGCCCAGCCCCTGGGAGCCACGGTGGTGTCTGCCACCGTATGCCCTAACGCCTCCATCACTCCCCAGTTCTGCAAGCACCAGGAGCGGGAGACACTGAAGGACCTGTATAACCAGGATGACAATCACCAGGAGCTCGGCAACTTCCACGTCCACTCCAGCTACTCGGAGAAGGTCTGTGCCTGGCAGCAGCAGGAGGAGTTGGGAGGAAGGGCTGGCAGGCTCTGGGATGGCTCCTCCTCACCCAGGGAGCCACATGGCCAAGGGGCAACAGTGTGCTGGGGAAGGGGCAGGGGGTGATTTCACACCTGGTGGCTGCCTCTGCCCCATGCAGCCCAGTGGCACCAGCCAGGTGCTTGCAGCCAGGGGGGTTTCCACCCTCCCCGTGCTCAGGGTGGGCTCCAGGAGTGGGAAGGGAGCTCCACACCTCATAGCGAGGAGGTCAGGATTCCACCCAGGGCGAGGCAGGGTCCAGCCCTCTGCCTTTCTCTGGGGATAAAAGCACAGCGTCAGAGCCAGAGCTTCGCCTTGGCCGTGTCTTGGCACCAGACACCCCTCCTGCCCTGCCTGGGGGGCTCTGAGGGCACAGCCCCGTCACTGCAGCATTGCGTCTGTGCTGGCAGGGGGTGAAGTGGCTGTGTTCTCTGTCCCCAGCGCATCGAAGGGCGAGTAGGAGCTCTGCAGAACGCCGTGGATGAGTACTACAAAGCCAAGAACGAGTTTGCAGCCAAGGTAAGTGTGTCCAGGGAGGTGATGTGGGGGGCCCCCCCTGCTCTTCTGTGGCTGGGCAGGAGCAGAACTGGACCTCCCCAGCAGGCATGGGGATTCGGCTGGGCCACCTCTGCTTGATGTGGCACTTCAGGTCTCCCTGCCCTGCTCCACAGCCAAGGCTGGGTGGGCTGCTGCCAGCACTTGCCAGGGTAGGGACCCTCTGGGCCCCATGCACGGAGCTGGGATGGGGACCCTTTAGGCTGTCATTTTGCTCCTCAGGCCACAGAGGATCAGATCAAGCTCCTGCGGCTCCAGCGACACCTCCAGGAGGACTTTGACAAGCCGTACCTCGACCTCTCGCTGCACGACACTGTCTCCAACCTCATTCTGGACGGCCACCACAAGCGAGCCGAGCAGCTCTACCGGGAGTTCAAGATCCCTGACAAGAGGTCGGTCCCGTGGGGGGTCCTCTATGCAGCCCTGGGGGCTCAACCTGGGCAGGAGCCATGCTGTGGGCTGGGATCGGGGGGGGGGCTGCAGGGCGCTGGCAGCTAGAGGAGCTGGCTTGACCTGCGTCCCCAGGTACTGGTGGCTGAAGATCAGCGCCCTGGCCAACCGTGGTGACTGGGAGGAGATGGAGAAGTTCTCCAAGAGCAAGAAGTCACCCATCGGGTACCTGGTAAGAGCTTTCCCTGCTGGAGAGGGACCAGCCCACTCTGCCCTGTGGGTGGCTGTGGGGCTGGGCTGAGGCATGGGGCAGCTGGAAGGCACTGTGTGGAGCAGCCCAGGCAGGGGGGCATGGGGCAAGGGCTGGAGCCGGGAGACCCCAGCACCCAGTCCCTTACCCTCCCATCCTCCTTCTCTCCAGCCCTTCGTGGAGATCTCGGTGAAGCACCACAACCGCTATGAGGCCAAGAAGTATGCGCCCCGTGTGACCCCTGAGCAGCGTGTCAAGGCCTTCGTCCTGGTGGGGTGCGTCAGCTCAGCCCCAGCCTGGGGGCAGCTGGGGGAGTGTGGTGGGCCAGCTTGGGGATGCGTGGGGCAGAGTCAACCCTGGGAGCAGCAGGTTCTTTGTGTAGTGAGGTGGGGGGGTTGGAGGCCTCAGGGGGAGCCAGGTGTGGATGAGACCCCCGGGAGCATGTGGGCAGTGCTGGGGGTACAACCTGAGCCTCCTCCTCTGTAGCTGGTGGCAGCGGCATGGGCTGCCTGCCCTTGCTGGGGCTGGTACCTCCAGGATGTGGGGGAAACTGTGGCTGGGGGGTGGGGCTGCTGATCCCCCTTCTATCCCTATGCCGCCCCCAGCTCCCCCTCTCTGCTGCAGGGACCTGGACCAGGCGGCCGATGCTGCCATCGAGCACAAGAACGAGACGGAGATGAACTTCGTCCTGTCCAAGTGCACTGCCACCACTGACGCTGCTGTGGTGGAGAAGCTGAACCGGGCCCGGGCCCAGCTCCTGAAGAAGTGAGCCCTAGCTGCCACGGCCCCCTGCCCACTGTGCATTCCTGGGGGGCTCCAGTCCCCTGTCCTGCCACTGGACCCGCTCCAGGCTTCTCCGCCCCGTCCCCCCAGCCCAGGCTGCTGCTCCCCCTGCACCCCCCCCTTGCTGGGGAATGCTTGTGCCTGGGGACGAGGGCAGGGTGGTGGAAGGGTGTCTGTGTCCTGCGCCGGGGCTGGGGTCACCGTGGCAGCATCCAGCTTGCAGCCGCCACCGGGCCCAGGTCTTCCTCGCTGGCTGCGAAGTATGGCAGCGTGACACCCCCCTCCCCGCCCCGGACAGTGCCTGCCTGGCCCCCACCGCGCTGGGGGTCCCCCAGCCCTCTCACCGCGTGCCCCCCTCCCTTCTTCAATAAAGAGGAGAGCT
>VZSF01003183.1:0-13816 GCA_013398295.1 Chionis minor | reverse complement strand
CCAACTCTTAACATTCTGTGATTAGGTGATTCTGTATCTTTTATCTTAAAATAATTTGTGATAAGTGATCTAAATTATGGGATCATTTGTAGCCTAATGAAGATTGCTGATGACACCAAACAGACTGGGGANCAGAGCACTGGAACAGGCTGCCCAGAGAGGTTGTGGAGTCTCTGACTCTGGAGACATTCCAAACCCACCTGGACGCCATCCTGTGCAACCTGTTGTAGGTGGACCTGCTCTGGCAGTGGGGTTGGACCAGATGGTCTCTAGAGGTCCCTTCCAACTCTTAACATTCTGTGATTAGGTGATTCTGTATCTTTTATCTTAAAATAATTTGTGATAAGTGATCTAAATTATGGGATCATTTGTAGCCTAATGAAGATTGCTGATGACACCAAACAGACTGGGGAAGCGGACACTTCAGAAGGGAGAGAAATCCTGCGGGAAAACCTGGATAGGCTGGGCTGGAAGAATGCGCTAACAAGAACTTTATGAAGTTCAACAACGGCAAGTGTAAGTGTAAGCGGGAGTGTTGATCCGCTTGAGGGTAGGAAGGCTCTGCAGAGAGATCTGGACAGACTGGATCAATGGGCTGAAGTCAATGGTATGAGGTTCAACTAGTCCAAGTGACAGGTCCTGCACTTTGGTCACAATAACCCCAGGCAATGCTTGGGGAGGAGTGGCTAGAAAGCTGCCTGGCAGAAAAGGATCTGGGGTTCTTGGTGGACAGTTGGCTGAACATCAGCCAGCAGCGTGCCCAGGTAGCCAAGGAGGTCAATGGTCTTGGCCTGTATCAAGAATAATGTGTCCAGCAGAAGTAGGGAAGTGATTTTCCCCGTGTACTCGGCACTGGTGAGGCTGCAGCTGGAGTACTGTTTTCAGTTTTGGGCGCCACAGTATAGGAGGCACACTGAGGCGCTGGAGCGTGTCCAGAGAAGGGCAACAAGGCTGGTGAGGGGTCTAGAGCATAAATTTTATGAGGAGTGGCTAAGGGAACTGGGCTTGTTTAGCCTGGAGGAAAGGAGACTGAGAGGAGACCTTATCACCCTCTACAAATGCCTGAAAAGAGGTTGTAGCAAGGTGGGGGTCGAGCTCTTCTCCCAAGTAACAAGCAATGGGACAAGAGGAAATGGCCTCAAGTTGTGCCGGGGAGGTTTAGATCAGCTATTAGGGAAAACTTTTTCATGGATAGGGTTGTCAAGCATTGGAACAGGCTGCCCGTGGAGGTGGTGGAGTCACCATCCCTGGAGGTATTTAAAAGATGGGCAGATGTGCTGAGGGACATGGTTCAGGGGTGGTTTTGCCAGTGTTAGTCTTATGATTGGACTCGATGATCTCGAAGGTCTCTTCCAACCTAAGTGATTCTGTGATTCTGTAATCTTCACCTGGGAAAACATTATCCAGGAGTGCGGCACTGGCTGGGATCTACCTGGCTGGGGAACAGCTCTGTGGGAAGGGACTTGGGGGTTCTGGTGGACAGCAAGATCAATATGAGTGAAGAGTGTGCTGCTGTGGCAAAGGAAGCCAACATGATACTGGGTTGCATCAACAACAACATCACCAGCAGAGATAAAGAAGTCATTATCCCACTCTACTCAGCACTTGTCAGGCCGCACCTGGAATACTGTGTTCAGTTTTTGTCCACACTATACAAAAAAGTTGTGGACAGGCCAGAGATGGTTCAGAGAAAGGCCACAAAGATGATCAAAAGGAAACCTGCCATATGAGGTGTTGGAGGCTGAGAGAATGGGATTTGTTCAGCCTTGACAAAAGAAAGCTTAGGTGAGACCTTATCACCATGTTCCATTATTTAAAGGGTGGCTACAAAGGAGATGGAGACTCTCTTTTTACAATGAGTCACAAGGAAAAGGTGAGGGGTAATGGGTACAAGTTACTCCCGAGCAGATTCCAATTGGACACAAGACAAAAATTTTTCACAATGGGAACAGTCAGCCACTGGAATACTCTCCCTAGGGAAGTAGTGGATTCCCCATCATTGGACACTTGGGCAATTCCAAGCACAAATACAGGGTGGAGAATTGCTTGAGACCAGGCCTCCAGGCCTGAGGAGAAGGTATTGGAGGTGGTTGCTGATGAGAAGCTCAACATGAGCTGACAACGTGCGCTCACACTGAAGAAATTTTTCACCACGAGGGTGGTGAGGCACTGAAACAGGTGGCCCAGTGAAGTTGTAGAGGCTCCATCCCTGGAAGTGTTCAAGACCAGGCTGGATGGGGCTTTGAGCAACCTAGTGTAGTGAGAGGTGTCCTTGCCCATGGCAGGGAGGTTGGAACGAGATGGTCTTTAAGGTCCCTTCCAATCAAAACCATTCTATGGCTTATTCATGGTACAGACGGCTCCTGTGTTGACAGTTGCAAATATTCTTAAATGGAGACTTAATATTTTTCTTTTTGAAGTCTTAAAACATTGTCATCCTGCATTTAGGAAACTACATCTCTTAGTAGAAAAGGAAACAAAAATAAAGGCCAATCAGGTGATATTATAAATTGTACACACGGAATTCATCTGAACACTCTTTTTCATACCAAATTTTTTAATTCATTGAGAGAAATAGTACTTTTTTTCTTAAGACATTTCCCAAGGAACACCTCTCCTACCCTTCTCCCACAAGAAGTGACTAGCAATTGTTGACTTTCCTCATCTAAATCAGTCATTGCCAGGCATGTGGCAAAAATCCTGCTTCTTAACACAGAAGGGAAGTGGATTTCTGTCATCATGCAGGTTGTTTTCCCTGGGTAGTATCATCCAAATTAATAGAGTAGTGGAAAGTTAACTGAAGTAACTCCATATTTCAGTGGGGTTTCTCAGCCTCAATTCTACATGCATACCACTACTGGCAGAACCAATACCATAATAAACTACTGTGGGTAAGAAAATGTTTTGTCTAATGAATAAATAATTTCCATCATCAACATTAGTCTTTGCACAAAAATTTTCTTCAATAGCCTAAAAATTAATATGGCCTGTCTTGGTTTTAACACACTGATACATTCTGATGGTAAATTCTGATTTTAAATAAATTTATTTCCATGTGTTTTCAATGTAAGTGTGTGTAATAATTGGAGCTGTTAAAAAATAAATAACATTCTAAGCCAAATATGTTAAATATAAATTAAATTTCAAGCTACTATGTAATATCCTTATGGTAGCTAATGCCTTTGAAACAGGCCATTTCTTTTTATTTAGATGCCTAATATTCAGTTTTCAAGTGAGAAAATTCAGAGTCTCTCATTTAAAAAATGTGTATATATTTACAGAGGGATAAATGTTTCAATGCATGCAGTAAACCACAGTGGAAGAGTTTTCCTTAAATAACACATACAAAATTCAAAACAATTGCAGAAAAATTGCAGGATATATGGCAATGTAATGAACCATCAAACTCTCAGATTTCCAAATCTAAAGTTGACTTGCAGGGAAATATTTCTGGATTAGTATGTGCATTTCTGCTCATAAACTCTTCTTGAGTTGTCTGAGTATATATCCCTTCATTCTCACCTCACAATGAAAAAAAATGAAAAAATGCAAAAAGCAGAGAAGGAATGTGTGTCCTGACTTTTCTTTGTTTTAAAACTTTACGCGTTAGAGCACCAAATCCCTTGGATATGAAATTCGTCAGCCGTACACAAAAGTTATTTAAAAGCTATTTATATCTGCTCAAAATTTTCCCCCAAGGGGCATGCCTACCTCACACAGTGGAGTGTTGTGCAAGGACCTCTGCGTTGTCTTTGAGCAAGCTGGTGTATCCACCCAGCATTGAACAGCTCGGAGCTTGCCAGTGGGTGCTGTGTCATCAGAACATTACCTAGTGCAGACATGCCCTGTGTTTGCTGTGTTATTCTCCTTTGGTTCAAGCCTCTCTGTGCAAACACCTCCACCCACCTACACTAATTTTCAGAACAAAAGATATCAAACTGACAGTAAACCTGAATCAAAAACCTGAAGTTCACCTACCTTTTGTAAAGTCTCAGTTCAGATCTGGTATTTTTGTCTGACTCAGCTTGCTGCCTCTGTGACCAAAGCAAAACCTTGGACTGGACACACTCAGGTGCCATAAACTTTTGGATCTGAATCTGGATCTCAATAATTTTTATGACTGGTGACACCATTCATTGAGTTCACAAGCCTAGCATAATTTGAAGCCTTGTGAGGAGTATTGAATTGGCTAAATCAGATTAAGTGACTGACTCAGACATTAAATACTTGTCACAGTGAGGTAAAGCTGATCCTCAGTCATCAGTTTTTTCATCAGAGAGACTCGGGGGAGCAGTTGAGTTGGAGGCTGAGCTGTTGCCCACACACACGCATTCAGTGCCATCTGGGATGCCTGAAGCTACTCTTCCAGAAGGACTCTAGTCTCCTACAGTTTTTGTGTCATAACTGTCCCTTCTGTGCAGGTGTCTCAGATACCCTGAGAAACCTCAAATGGCAGTAAATGCCTGTGTGTGGTCATCACAGACAACTGAATCATGGCCTAAGTGTCTACAATAAGCATCTGTCACACCTGTAGACATCTACAAGGGTAAAATTTAATTCAAGATCAAGCCACATAAATTTAGGTGTCCATATGCAGGTATCTCAAATTACAGTAAGCAGCTATGTTTAGACAACTCAGCCAAGCTTTCACTGCTTTTGTGTCTGTTATTTGCATGGGAAGGCTGCTGTAGACTCAATGTCCTGAATGTCACAATTGGCGTTCACAATCTTTTGCCTAAAATTGCAACAAATACTAGGATAATAATTTCTCTAAAATGTTAATCAGGTTTTTCTTCCTCTTGTGAAATAATAGTCTCAGTCCCACTCACTCCTTTGTTAAATTACAAGTTGAGTACTCAGGCAGGATTTCTTCTTTCAGAAGAAGTGTGTGAATATGTGTGTAGGTGTTTTGGAAGGAGAAGGCAGTCAGAACTCAAACACACCTTCATTAAGACAAAATGCCAATGAATATGTTGTTCCACTCCATACCAATCTTAAAAGCAAAGATTAAAAAAGAATCCCATGCTAAAATAAACAGACCAGAAGCCTTTACCTAGTTCTGTGCAAGTAACTAAAATGGATAACTGACGGTTCAGATTCTGCAAAATTTCTCAGGAACTGACACTAGTTGTTTTGGGGTTTTTTGTTTGGGGTTTCTTTTTTTCTTTTCACATTTGTTACCATTGAGAATTGAATTTTTGTTATCTACACACACATATAAATCCACTAAACACAGTTATCATGCAATTAAAGGCATGTACAAGACAAATGTGCTATGTATTTTGATGGTGTATATTTGTGATCTCAATAAATAAAAAGAAATAAACAAATACTTCCATTTTAAAAAAAAAATTAAACTATGTCTTCTTTAAAACTAAGCAATGGAGATATGTAGAAAACCCAGCCCTCAGTTGTGAGTTATATTTGTTCTTTAACCAGGTGCTTTGCTGCCTTTCTTCTCTTTTAGCTTTTTCTCTGTAGAAACCACTCCTCACTGGAGGTAAGGAGAGAGGCCAAAGAACTCAGATGAGGTTCTTACAGAGCAGATGATTGATTTTACACGATGACAAGGTTGTGCCCCCAGTAATGAGGGAAGTCAGCCTGTGACTGTGTCTGTGAGGGATTATTGCAGTGATCCCTGTTTCCAGGTTTTGATCTCCCTCATGCTCTCCAGTGCAAATGTGGATCAGCCCAAGGTGAGTTCACTGACTTTACGTTTGCATTGAGTCAGAATATGTCCCTATTTTAAAAAAAATTCTGTCTCAAAAGAGCTTTGAGATGTTCATTTTCATGGTTATTCTCCATACTTTTCCTTACACATCTCTTCTAATATATTCAACTACATTAAACCTTGTTGCCTGTAAAGCTGAAAGAGAATACGTGCAATCCACTCTATGTGTTATTTAAAAGTAAGCTACCCAGATGATTTAACTTTTCAGCTTAAAGTCTGGAATGTGAGGGTCAGAAGCACAGCTTTTTTCAAGCCTTAGTCTGGTTCACTTCTCAGTGGAGTTCAAGGCAATGACCTCCTATAGCTCTATTAATTGAAAGTAAGTTATTTGGATTCCATTCGCCTGGTGTCGAGAGCTGCAGCTCTCTGGGATCCGCAGAGGAAGCTGACAGTACAATATTCCTAGTAAAAAAGCCCCAGATGCTAAATATGGTGCCCTTCCTCACCGATGCTTCTAATCTTTGGTTTTTTATCCTTTCTGATTCACAATGGAGATCTTTTTTTCTTTACTCCGTGCTTTATTTTCAGGCAGGTGTCTAAATTTGGAAAGGGGGACGTACCGCCGGGTTATACGCTGAAGTGATGTAGGATTATAATGAAGTAGCGTGGCACAAAGAAGAACAGGAATGAGAAGTGCTCTTCACCCTAAATTCTGAGCTGGGCTCCAAGGCAACACAGAGCTCTGAATGGGTACTGTTTAAAATATATCATATCTAGGAATGATTAGGAAACATGTGTTGCACTGGTGGCTTATGCATTGAAAAGGTCTCCAAAACTCTCTCTGTTGTGTTGAATAACTGAATATAAGTAGACACTAGAAGTCAGATTCTTAAGCAGTCTCTTAGTTGGTATAATTCTGCCTTTGCTGAGGATCTGGCCTGCACATTGTTATCATCCCTAGTTGGTTCTTTCTTTATGTGTTTCCAGAAGCTGCTTGTCAGATGCTTGTCCCCAGTGAAAGTAAGCAGAGATTATCCAGAGGAGAGACAAAGAGTCTCAGCAACTGCTATATTGAGGGGAAAAAGACCCCGTGTGTATGTTGTGTGGAGGGGGACAACAGAGTGATGAGGATGCTGCTCGATTCTCAGCTTTCTTTTAAACTTAAAACACCAACCTACTTATTAAAGATTGTCCCATTTTGAAGGAATTATGCTAATCATACTGGTAGTCAGGTTACTGTTAACGATCATATGGGAAACATTGAGACAGAATGATATGGTGAACAGTTTGAACTGTGACCATTATCTTCTACCTCTGCTCCCTACACATATTGCTAATAAGAGACAGTATTTACTGTCAAAAATGGCTTTTGATCACCGGTAAGTCATGGAAAGACACAAGGGAGTTTCTTTTCATTTTTAGTCCCTCCATTCTTTGGCAGTCAAATAATAAATGGCATGGGTTTCAATTTACGTGAGTAGCTTTTTCACACAGCTCTCAAACTTCTCTTGTGAACAAGGGTGTTGTTCATTGAATGCTACGTGAAAGGCTTGGTCCCAAAGTGCTCTGAGCGCTCTTGCAGGGAAAAGACTGCAGCTGGGACTGCCAGGACTCAGAACCCGCCTCAGAAACATTCTTACTTAGATAATAAACTGATCTTACTGCATTCAGTAGGGACTTTGACAGTAGTTTCAGGTGGGCTAATGGCTTTATCTAGTGAGTCTCTGGAGTTCCAGCTATGTCAGTACTTAACTCGTAGGTCAGTTTACTCATATGGGCAACTACACAAGGCAACCAGTACAAGTTTATGATTTACACTTCAGAGTATTTAAGGCCACAGGAATAAAATAATTCTTCTGTATTAATCTATGGCATGTCACAAGTTGTTGACTTTCACCCACACACTCATCTTTGGGCCCAGGTAACTTGAAGCAAGTATTTTGGTCCTCAGGTGCCTGAAGTGGTAAATTTCACAGACTGGCACTGTCCAACAAAGATGAAAAATAGTTGAGGAATGTACAAGGTGATTTTTATGCTATGCTTAAAAAAAAAAAAAGACCACAATGTTCCTGTCATCTGGATGTGGACAAAAACTTATCCTTATTCCCAGTGAAGAGCATACTTTTATCTTCATAGATTAAGAGCCTGGGATTTATATGGTTCTAAAGTCTGAAAACATATACCTGGATTACACTAGGTTTGTATTTTTTTTAAAGAATGACAAATGTTATTGGCCTTAGGTCACGGTTGATCCACTGCTTTGCTAGAAGGTTGTTCCTGTATTTAATATCTTAGTTAAATTTCTTAATCTCACTTCTAAGTTCTGTCTAATTCCTGCTTTTAGCAATCCAATGTTTTTATATCTCTATCATCTCTCTTGATGAGTCTATAACTAACACTAAACCTTGGTGGCTCCTGCTGGTATCCCATCACTAACAATTCTCTTTAGACACCAGTCAGCTAGTTAACACATGAGCTACTAATTCTCTGTAATTAATTTTCTTTAAATAATTAACCTTTTAAAAACAAAATCTCTAAAAAATGGAGAAATCAGATATCCATAAACAATATTGATTTCATCACTGACATATAAACTTTTTGTGTTACGTCTTAATTAAACCTTAATATTCTCATATTATCTCTTCTTTTCTATAGAGACATACAACCAATTTAGAAGACTCAGAATGAAATAGGATTCCTGAAAAATGTCATGTATATCTGTCTATAAATGGTATTTTACTTTAAATAGAAAATTTTGAGAGTTTGTAAGAGAGAAGGAAATGGAACTGATTAAAAAGTTAGCACTCCCATTTCTGAGTTATACGTTAGCAATATTCCTTTTTTTTGAGGAATGATATATAATGGGACATCAGAATCCAACAAGTATGAATTGTAGGCATTAATTTACTTAGGATATGCAATTCACTGGAA
Source organism: Chionis minor (assembly GCA_013398295.1). Classification (NCBI taxonomy): domain Eukaryota; kingdom Metazoa; phylum Chordata; class Aves; order Charadriiformes; family Chionidae; genus Chionis; species Chionis minor. Next base: position 5,214 of record VZSF01003183.1, on the reverse strand, counting down.
TTGCTAATGATGAGTTAGAAAGATTATTCAGGGGGTGCTTTGTGACATGAAGCCCTATGTGTGCTTCTAGGAGGTGGTCTGTAATGTTGCATTCTGAAACAGACAAAGAAATCAAAATAATTCAGAATTTTCCATTTCTTATCCATTCTCCAAATCCACTCTGCTCAGGTTCCCAAGCAGCAGTCTGAATGGCAGATTCAGATGCTTCATAGCAGGCATGCCAGCTTCTCTCTGTATCAAAAGAAACCCTCTTTCACCCACAGCTTTTATAAATTGCTTCTTTGTTTGTATAAAGCTGGAGAAAATTAGTCATACTTTCGTTATAAACTCTGGGTTATATATGAATAGGACAATTAGGAGATAAACATACAACTTTGTGTTTAGAAAGGAATCTAAATCTCAAAGATGACATATGCATCTGAATACAACTATTATGATGCTGAACATATGTCCGGTGTTGACATGCATGATGCATACTTAAGTCTTTTGTGTTAAATTTCATATATCATGTACCTTTGATCGCCTCATATGTTTTAGTGCCCTACCCTGTCTTTGTTTTATTATTTTTGTGATGGATGATTGCAGCTGCTTAGTGGAGTGGAATGTTAGAAGTCTCAACAAAGAAATGTGGAGTTGCCTGAAATCTAGGGCTTGAACACTGGATTTTCAGTAAAAGGTACAACAGGTCATGACTGGCTAAAATAAGAGATGCTTGATTACAATTTGAAAGCTTCTTCCACAGTGGAATAAGGTATTTCTTACTGTATGTGTATTCTAAAATGTTTTTCCCTTTGACGTTTAGCATTCATTAAAAGGAAGAAATATTTTTGTATTTTTTAGAATTTTTCCTCTCTTTTCAACAACTGGAAAATGGTACTCGTTATACTGAAGTTGGTGGTTTTTTCAGCTGTGGGAAATAAAAATAAAACATCAACATTAAGAAAAAAAAAGCCTCTACAAATGTCAGGAAGGTTTATTGATAACCGCTTGAGATAAGCTGTATTTTAAATATGTTCCTGACAAGTTGGAAAGAGCTCACTAGAATCATATATAAGTACAATTCAAAATGTGAAAAAAACACATTACAATCAGACAAACTGCCTACTTTACTTATCACAGTTAAGTCCATGAAGTAATTTAGCATGTCCAACATGTGTCTATGGGGAGAGCAGGTTCCCTTTCACACTTATTCTCTATGATTAACAGTTTTATTGCAATATAAATAAAATATTGTGGTGGGAAATAAAAACTCATGGTGGGAAACTGATTAAAGGATTTGGCTTTGGGTTTGGTTGTTTTTTGGTGGGTTTTTTTATGTTTGGTGTTTTTTTGATGTATAAGATCTATGGCCTGAGCTACGTGCAGGGTCATACTAAGTGACCATAAATCCTTCTTGCCCTGAAAATGCTATATTTATGAACCTGTTTGTGATACAGATTCATCATTAATGTTCTTATCCCAAATGTGTGGTGATAACATTTTTTTACTACATCATCTCATTACATGTAAGAATTTTATTCTGTGTATGTATAAATATATATATACACACACACACAGAGTATACGTACCACTTTATGCAGATGTAAAAATATTGTTATTATGTCAAAGCTCAGTTCTGAAAAATCTCTCTCATGGATATTAATATGACTATACAAGTAAGATCTGTGTGATGTCTAAATGGTCATGAAGAATGCAGTTTAAGCCCCTCTGAAATGAATTGGAAGTTTTTCTGTTAAATTCAACAGATATTACTTATAACCTTAATTCAACTTTAAATTTGATATATACTTATACAAGTCATCTGGTAGAATGTAAAAATGTTCTCCTGTCCTAAGTGATTAATAATAAAAGTTAATGTTCCAAATTTATTGGAGTCTTTTGCAGTCTATATTTAAATAGATATAGATATAGATATATTTTTTCTTATAATAGAACCTAAGAGTCTAGAAATTCACATAAACTATAAAGATTGGGGAATTCTTTGTTGTTTTTCAAATGAAAAATGGTGTCAGAAAATATTATCCTAGTTTATGCTGAACAATTAAAAGAGCAGCATTCCACATGAAAAATTCTCAACTTTGTACTGCAATCTTTTATAAACCACTTTTGGTAATTACTCAATCTCTGATTAAGAAGGGGAACAGACACCTCAGTGGTCCACTTAACATTAAGCAAGGTCATTTTTGCTATGGTATTAGCCTAAACCCAGAGCAACTGTGGTGAAAGTTACTAAATCTGTGTATAATTAAAGTAATTGTATGTAAGAGTTTGTTTTGGTTTTGTTTTTAAATCCTCATATGTAGCATTAGATAATTTTCTTTTTATTGCTAGATACAAAGTATTATGAAGACAGTTTTTAAATGTATGGAATTATTTTCAGAGATTTGCATCTGAATGTAATTATGGATCATATACAAAAGCTTTCATTTGGGAAAAAACCACGCCAACCAAACACAGAATCACCGTAATTTAGATATTTAAGAAATAATTCATTTTCATATTTTTATATAATGTTAAAGGAGTAAATATACCACAAGGTTTTTTTTAACTCTGTGTGTATTTATGTGTAATACAGGACAAGAAAAACAGAAAAAATAAACAAGCCAGAGAATTGTAGGGCACACTTTAGTACCGTGCTGCTGTAGACACTGTACTTTGCTTTGACAGAAGCTCTGCGCGTAAGAGCTACATGAAGAGGTTTACCACAGACAGCTTCCCACTGACAGTAAGTAGAGTAACAACACATATTCAAAGGTATATGATTCTGTTAACAGTTTATTGGTCATGAGGTGTGAGAAGACACATTATAAAAATCAGGGGAGATCATTCCAGAATAATCTATCAATTAGAACTACAAATAAACTCAAATAGAAGAGGTGATATGGAGTAACAGAATTTGCAATAACCAAGCAGATTGGAAAAGGAAGAAAAGATGTAGTCTGTTACTCTGGAGATTATGGGCTTGATAACCAACTACGTGGTTGGTTATCTCGACATCAGGTTAAAAATTCAAAATAACACAATATAGCAGTAGAAATTTATGGGAATTTTTTTCTTAAAATCACAAGGAAAACCTGTATCTTTTAAAGACTATTATTTGGGGCAGAAGAAAGGCAGATTTATCCGTAGTAAAATTATTTCAACAGTACTGTTACATTTCTGCTATACATTATGAAGTCACACACAAAAATATGTTCCCTTCTCAGAGACATAAAATCCATGGCGTTATCACAGGACCTGGCTATTAAGGACAACACATCAGAACAGGTAAGCAACAGGGGAATGGGACTGTCATTAAATATGTATACTGTTCATATTATATGGGCATGCACAGTTTAAGTGATAATTGAACCGAGTAATGACTATGTCTTCATGCCATTGGTTATTTCAGTCATGCAGTGCTTAATATATTAATTTCTAAATAAGCACCACAGAAAAATGGACATTTCCAAAAAAGCAAAACAAATCAAAACAAAACCCCAGTGTAGCTGGTTCACTTGTAGACATGATTATTTTATAGATTAGAAATTTAAGGTTTAAAAACAAATGAATTGTACTTTAATATCACAATTGAAAGCACCTTCTTCCTGGCAACACCTGTACAGAACAGAACAGAAATTTACCTTCAACAAAGAGCTTGTGAAAGGTTATTTCTGTAAGCAGTCCAGGTTATATTTATTTGCTTGTTTTACTTCTCAGAGAATGTTTTGATGGAGATCAGCATCCCAGTAAATAGAACTATATATTTAAGATACCACAGTTGTTGGGATAACAGAGCAGTGGAATCCATGGGGAGTTGTCATCCATTTCTACTCCTGTCTACCTCTTTCTCAGCAATGACATTCATTATGTCATTATTATGCCCTTGGAAAACTTTTCCATAAATGTTATTAATAAATTTGGGCAAAATGTCTTTCCCATTTTGGAAAAACTTTTTTTTTTTTTTTTTTTGCTAAACCTACATGAGGCCAAACACCCAAATATTTAAGAGAATAAATGTTTGACAACTGACCACACAAAGTAATGCCATTTTGTATTTCAATATGTTAAAAACCTTTTTCTTTTTTTTTTGTTTTAATTAAGCCTTTCATTTTAAAGAATCAGTTTAATTAGCTGACATCTTGGAAAAAACATATTCAAACAGAAAACAAATATTATTTTCATTTTCAAAACAATAAGACATTTTACAAATCCAAAGCAATAGATTTGTCAAAACTAATCTTGTAAACAATTTTGCTTTCAGCAGACAGGCATTTTCTGCCAACAAACACTAGGTCTTGTGCAAAGGTTTTGATTATTTTGATTAAAATTTATATTTTAGTGACAAATGATCTCAACAAGTACTGTCATTAATCTGTGTGACTAACTAGCTGTAGAACTGAACTTAATATTTTCTAAATGAAAAGTTCAGATGGTTAAGCTTCAGTTTTGTGTATTTGGTAGCAGATCTCAGATAAAAGCAAGATGATATGGGGGTTGAAAAAAGTTCACAAATTCTCATTTATTAGTAGGACCAAATGCCAATTGTAAGGATTCCAGTACCATACAAAAACCTTAAGCAATAACCTTCCACAATTAAATGATGCAACTGAATTAAATCAGAAGCAAGCGAAGCACTTGAGATGTCTGGTACATATTACTTTTTGTTTTAAGACAAAAGAGTCCAAAGACCCAGAACTATGCTGCCAGTAAGCAATAATAGCTGAATTTTCTGTGTCTAGTTCAAAAGTTTCTAAGATCTAGACCAAGTTTTGTCTTCACAGATGGCAGGGAAATGGGACAATGCTGGAAAAGGATATCTTAGGAAGAGTCCTAAATACAAGCATATAGAGGAATTGCTAGATATTACAATTGGACCTATATGATTAGTGTTTCAGGGCATTTTTCAGATGTTCAGCATGGAATGTGGAATACATCCCATGGAGCCAAGTATGCTTCTCTTGTAGTAAGTGCAGCATAGTTCAGGTCTACTGGGATCCCAATTTCCTGGCAGACATCAAGTCTGAAGTTCAGTTTGAAACTAATGTACCTAGATTCAGATGCTTTTAGATAGGTGCCAATAGTGAACTATATGCTAGAATCTCATCATGTTCAAATAGTGCAGCCTAGAGAACACTGGGCCTTTATGCTATTGTAGAAGGGTATGAGGGTCTCATAGACTGTCTGTTGTATCTACTAGCCTTTGGTAAATGTCTCAAATAGAATCATAGAATC
>VZSF01003181.1:0-12055 GCA_013398295.1 Chionis minor | reverse complement strand
CGTCTGTCTGCCGGTAGCCCACGGGCCGGGCCCCGCCTGCCCCCGTAAACGCCTCCCAGCCGCTGGCTCCCCTTCCTCCCCGGAATGCGGGAGGGAGGGCCCGGCCCCGCTCCTCGCCCAGGGGCGGTGCTCGCCCCGGGCCCTCTCCGCCTCAGCCCCGGGGGGGCTTTACAGGGGCTTTCTGAATCAGAAAATAAATGCTCTTTCCCTTAAATTGTCCCAGTAATCCCAACCATGATGCGTCCAAGGAAGGACCCGAGTTCGAGACCCCTCTGCCACGTTGCCTCACGGCTCGCTGAACCCATGTTGGCTCCAGATCGGATTTGCCCGTTAGCTCTGTGGAATGCGAGTGGGGGGTGTGTGTGTGGGGGGGGTGTGCATGCAGGGGCGCAGTTGTCTCCCTCCCTCTTGCCTGTGCCCAGGACAGGGACTGGTTCCTCGCTGAGCGGCTCTTCTGTCGTCTCTCTCAATTCCAGCGTTCCCTCCATCAATCTGACCAGCTGCAAGTACGAGAGCGGTAAGTCTGAGACGCTGCAGCGTGTCCCTTCCGATCAGCCCACCAACGGCAAGCTCTTTGGGTGTCTGCTGAGCCAGGGAGGAGTGCTGGTACCCAATTTCCACTGCACAGTCACTTTTGGTTTATGTATTTATTGGTTGCAAGTAACTTGGGGACCTGTGAAAAGTGTGGAGTTTTTCACACTTTGGACTGAAGTGCCTTCTGGTTTCAAGAGACAAAATGTGCAACAGTAGTGCAAGCCCTCGCTCCCCCCCCCCTGCCCCCCATCTGCATTTACCATACATCTGCTAAAACTGGTGAGAAGGGTCTAGTTAGGCGCAGGTACAATGCAAGACTGGTACCTGTGCTTGGGGAAAGGATGTGAGAGCGCTCAGCTGTTCAGGGTAAAGCTGGTGCTGGAACAGGCAGGATCAATACCTGGAACCTCTCTCTGCCGTCCATCTCCAGTGACATGCTCCAGGGAGCTGGTCCCCTATCCTGTCTTGCTCTTTGCTGCCACAAGCTGTATCTCAAGAGATTCCTAGCTTTTGGTGGATGTTACTAGCCAATTTGCCAATGACTATTCTAGCAGTGCAACCACATGTGCGTTGTTGAAGGTCACAGCTTGGCTGGCTGTGCAAGGAACACAAGTTCTTATACAGAGGGGCAGGCACTCTGTGCTTCTCCTGGAGCTGTGCTCAGGACCCCACAGCACGAGGTGCTGTGGCAGCACAGGTGCCACAGGAACCAGAACCATTTCTCAACACTTCTCAGCATGCATTGAACTTCGTTGCCTCCCCAGCCCTGTGAGAGGCCAAATTCAGAACTGGCACTGACATGAACCATCCCAGGCGCTCCAGAGCTTGTGTGTTCTGCTGCCAAATAGCTTTTGATTTCAAAGATGAAATGAATACCTTCAGAAGACTTGTATCTGCTCATGTGGTGTCAGGCCCACAGTGGATTCAAGCTTGCTGCAGTTTAGGACTGGGACCCTAAGGCATGTGGACTTAGCGGGCTGATGGCTCCCGGTATACCTGCAGCCAGAGGTAGGATGAGTTTAGCTGGGTAAAGCTTGTGTTTCTGACACCTCCTGAAGGGTCCCAGCAATACCTTGCATCTCTGAGAGTGGAATTGCACCTGGGGAGGTTTGTTCCACGCTGCATCCCAGGTTGCTTTGGGGATTTAACAGCCCCTGGTACTTGTATCCTCTGCCTGGACCCTTGTCATCTGCTTGCTTTGGTACAGTGCGGCGGGCAGCACAGTACTGCGGGCTGAAAGAAGCAGGAGAAAATGAGGAGTGGACAGTGTATTGGACGGACTACTCAGTCTCTCTGGAGCGTGTCATGAAAATGAAGCGGTTTCAGGTAATACCCCCCATGTAAAGGCTGCCCAGCAGGAAGAGCTCAGGAAGGAGGGCGAGACGGGGGCTGTTAGTGGAAAATGTGTTGCAGAATGAAACAGAAGTGTCCAAACTAGCACCCGTGCCCCCTTCTCTGCATTTATTCCAGAGGGCGCAGGTTCACAAGCCTTTACTTCTGTTCTGTCGCTGGTACTGTGCCATCATCAACAATCTGGCAGTTAGTAGTGTGAATTGGAAAGCTGCCAGCCCCTTTAATGTAGCATCAAATAAATGGTTCTTGATGACAAACGGCTCCCTTCCTGAAGCTGTGATATTCCAGGGAGGGAGAGCCTCAGGGCTGAGATGGAACGAGCAGATAAATCACACTGGTGAAGTTCAGATAAAGCAGTTGCAGTGTAATCTTGTCCCTCAGCAGACGTTCAAGGCAACTGCATGCCCAGCTTCCTGTTCTGCGTGCTGGTTTCTCAGCATGCCGGCTTTCCTCTGGTCTCAAGGAGGATCCCTGCTGTTCCTTTGCTGATTCTGTTTCTCATCTGCACCTCTTTCAGAAAATCAACCATTTTCCAGGCATGATAGAGATCTGCCGTAAGGACTTACTGGCTCGCAACCTTAACCGCATGCTCAGGCTCTTCCCCAAGGAGTACAATATATTTCCCCGCACTTGGTGCCTGCCAGCTGAGTGAGTGATCCGCATTAATGCAGCTGAGAACAGGGGCATGGAATTAGAAAGTGGGAACCACGGTACTTCACAGCCAGGGCTGGGACAGGGGGCGCCCCTCTGAGGTCTCAAGTCCCTGTCTGGGCCTTTGCAACCTCCCCTGGAACCGAATGGAGGGTTGAGACACATTTCTAGTTTCACGTGTCTTTAGTTCCTATTAGACTGAATTGGCCTGTGGAATGGTGTCCCCCTCGACGTGTGCCTCGCTGCTGCGCAGGCTGCATGCTGAAGGGCTGAATCTGGGGAGAGGGACCCACCAAAGGGCAGTGGGCAAGGAGGAAGTGTAGATCTGTGTTTCGGTGGAAGGTTTCTCTGCAGCTCAGGGTGAGCGGGAGAGGCAACTGCAGGGCAGCATGGCAGGCTCCTTTTCCCTGCTGGCTGGGTCGGTGGGGGAAAGGGGAAGAGCACGGGACTGGGATATGAGGTGGTTCCACCCCACTGACTGCTGCCTTCACAGCCCCCTACACCGCTGCTGTCTGCTGCAGTAGAGCACACCGATGGTAGAGGGTAGTGGGAGAGTGCAGGTCACTATGCTAATATGTGTACGGTTAGATGGAAACCATCACCACGTTACTCAAGCTCTGGGGCAGAAGGCCTGGCTTGTCTGGTCATATACAGGCAAGCAATGGTAGAAACGTGGCTGAAAGAGACCAATGAGCACTTGAAGTTTCTGTGGTTGTAAGGAGACAAGATACCCATTCTCAGATAGATTTTATTCTTACCATTTCCTGAAAACCTCGACGTAGAGCTCCCACCGCCTATTCTGTAGCTGAACTCTCCTCACGGTTAGAATGATTTTCTTAATATCTGATCAAAAGCATCTTTGCTAAAATATTAGCACTTTAGTACTTCTCTCGTTTGCACTGGCCTTAAAGAACACTAGTTTGCTGTGTTTTGCTAATAGTGTGTCGTGTCCAGGAAGGCTATTGCCCTGTGTCCACTCGGTCTTCCCATTTCTGGAGAAGCTGGACCTAGCTCTCTTGTCTTTCATTTCAGGCTGCAGTTCTTGGCCTCTGATCGCTCTTGGCACTGTTTTCTGGGATTTGTCCTGCTTGCCTCTCTTTCCCTAAACATGGTGCCCACTAGAGAGACAGTGCTTCTCCATTGACGGCAAAATAATTAATTGGCGTAGGGGCTTGACTCTTCAAGGCACCATACTCCCACAGGAGTTGCTCTTGAAGATCAGCCACATAACGTGATATGGGAGCTCAGCTTGCGAGCCTGTGCACCCCGCGTGTTGTGCTCTGGCCATGGCCTCCTGCTGATGAGCTGGCATAAAAGGAGGTGTAAAGACTTGTGACTTCCTCCTTTGTAGCCAGGGATTGTTTGTTTTCTGCTGCTCTCTCTATGGCAGCGGAGCCAAAATCGTACTGGCTCCTGTATGTGCAGTGGTGAGTGCTTCCTGTGAACCTCCTGGTAGAGGTGCACATGTGTGCAAGTAGATGGCGGAACCAGGAGAGCTTTGTCAGGTCACGCAAGGACCAGTTTGTAACTGATGTAGATCAGGAACAGCTGCAGAAGTTTCCTCTGTACTGGCCTGCAGCGCCGTAGCTGGAGTACCTAACTGTTACAAGAGAATTCAGAGGCTGGTTTTTTGCAGCTTTTAACAGTCACCCCTTCCTTGCACAGCTATGGAGATTTCCAGGCCTACAGGCGCATGAGGAAACACAGAACATTCATCTGCAAGCCAGACAGCGGCTGCCAAGGGAGGGGTATTTTCATAACACGTAATCCAGAGGAGATCAAACATGGAGAGCATATGATCTGTCAGCAGTATATCGCTAAGGTATGGGGACAGTCTTGAAATACAGGTGGAGGATTGCAACCTCCTAGCTCTTTCAGCCTCCCGCGTCCTCCTTGTGTCCTTTGCGCTACGTCTTCCTGGATCTGCCAGGGGCACCGGGGTGGCTGCAGTGCAGCAGAGGCATGGCGAGAACTTGTCTTTCTCATCACTGCTGAGCTGCCAAGGAGCAGCGCATGCAGTACGGACAGAGCAGCCAACCTCAAGGAGCCAGCAGCATGCCTAGTAATGTTTCTTTATCTCATGCTTGCTCCTGTCTTTTTTTTTTTTTTTCACAGCCTTTCCTGATTGATGGCTTTAAATTTGACATGCGTATCTATGTGCTGGTCACATCTTGTGACCCTCTGAGGATTTTTGTCTACAAGGAGGGTCTGGCCCGGTTTGCCACCATGAGGTACATCGATCCCAGCAGCAGAAACCTGGTAAAAAAGGGAAGTTTCCAAAAACACTCATGTAGTACCTATAGGTTTTAGTCCCCAATTTGTCCTAGCGGCTGTCCAGACCCTGAAAAGGCAGGGGTTTGGGTTTCATGGGACCCAGCTTTCTTCTTTCCTGTTCTCCCCTCCCTCTGTACCTCCTCTTCGCAGGAGGTATTTCAGGAGTGCCTGCAGTAGGTCTACTCCCAGGCCCCATGTTTGGGCTGTTTACTGGCATTATCGCAGAATCATGGAGTTGTGTCACTTGGAAGGAACTTTGGAAGGTCTCAAGTCCAACCTTCTGCTCAGAACTGGGTCAACAATAAATTCAGATCTAGTTTCTTGGGGCTTCACAGAGTCAGGTGTTGAAAACCTGCAAGGACAGAGACCCCACAACATTTCCGGGCAACACTTCTGCTGTTTCTTGCCTTTATGAGTGTTCTCAAGTCTGCACCATTCTCTGTCTGCCTGTGCTTCAGATGGAAAAGAGGGACCTGGGGTTTATGTGGTGGTACTGGAACAGTCTAGGAGAGACAGGGAGGGGAACTGGGAAGGCAAAGTGCAGAGTGTGGTCGTGCCCATCCCCAAGCAGGGGTCTGTAGCCTGTAAAATCCCAACAGAAGATGGACTGTAGGGTTGGATTGCTGTGCTGCCCTTCAGCTATCTGCCCGCTTGTCCCAGAGCTGCATATGTATGTGCCCTCCCTCACTCTGATACGTACGTGTCTTGGAGAGGTCTTCTGCTTTGGGTGAATAAAGGAAAAGGAAGAATCTGCAGAAATTTGCTGCAGCTTCTGTCCTGAGGAGTCCCTTGTTTACTGGTGAGGCCACAGCTGGAAAAGCATTTGTGGAGCTGGCTCCTGCGCTTTCCCCCAGAGATAAGGACTGGTGCAGAGAGGGTAGAGCTCTGTTAGCTCTAACTTCTGGCTAGAGAGGGAATCACCAGGACGATTAACTCCTTGCCGCAAGTCACCACCACAGAGAAGAGACAGAAGAGGGTGAAGTTGGTGGCTAGGTTAGTGCTAATATGGCTGTTCCTGTTTACACTCTGTGGTTAGGAGTAAAGGAAAGTCTCTTGTGGTTCCTTTCAGGGTGATATCTGCATGCATTTGACCAATTATGCTATCAACAAAAGTAATGAAAACTTCGTCCAGGATGACACGACGGGCAGTAAGAGGTATTGTCCTGTTCAGGTCCTGCAATGCCCTGTGCCTATCCTGCAGGAAAGCTGCATTTGGGACACTGGTTTACTTCCATCTTTCCTGGGTTAGACATGGTATCACAGGTCAGCTCCTATCATCTCCTGTCCTCCACACAGGAAACTGTCCACCCTGAATGCCTGGATGATGGATAACAGCTACAACACAACAAAACTCTGGGAAGATATTGAAGATATTATTATAAAGACTCTTATTTCAGCTCACCCTGTTGTGAAGCACAATTACCAAAGCTGCTTTCCAAACCACACCACTGGCTGTGCCTGCTTTGAGATACTGGGTTTTGATATATTGCTAGACAGAAAGTTGAAGCCGTGGCTTCTAGAGGTGAGGAAGGAGTCTCCTGCTGTGTTGAAGCAACTGTGGAAGCAGCAGGTAGCCAAGAGCTGGCTTGTCTGGGGGAGGCGCCAGAACAAGGGGTGGTGAGGTGAACAGTACCCAATTGATTAAAAAGGGCCACCTTGTTTGCAAAATTAAACAGGTTATAAAGACAAGTAGCCAAACAACCTGCTGTAGGCTATGCAACCTCAGCTCACGGGGTCTAAGAGCCCATTCCCTTTACACCCTCTCTAACAGTATGGAGTTTCCTGAACCTTAGGACTCCTTGACCTGTAACAGGATCCTGAATTTATGATAGCTGCCCCATGCCTGTAGTCCTGCAGGGCGTGGGATCTGAATGACCTGTACTGCCGGTGGGTATTGCACTGCAGAAGGACAGACCAGCTGCTGCATGCAGCTTCCTGCTTTCTGTTACAGGGAAGAACATCCATGGATGGTGTGTGGTGGGGCAGACTGGGGCCAGCAGGCTGGCTGCAGGCAGTGCTTTCTGGGACCTGGGACTTGCCAGGTTAGATTAGTTGCTTGTTTTGGCAGGTGAACCACTCTCCCAGCTTCACCACGGACTCTCGCCTAGACTGTGAGGTGAAGGATGCTCTTCTGTGTGATACCATCAACCTGATAAATGTGCATGCCTGTAACAAAAGGAAGGTGCTGGAGGAAGACAAACAATGGGCAAAGGAACGGCTACTCCACGGCCATCAGGCTTTCCGTGCATCCAGGTATTGTTCTTCCCCATAGTGCTACAGGTCCCTAGTGAGAAAAGATGAGGCGTGGTGGAACAGGATAAAGCCAAGGCTCTCTGTCTCCAAATTAAAGCTCCCAGAAGCTGTGGCACTATATAGCCTCTGAGAAGAGATCACCCAAGCCATCTGCATCCTGCAAGGAAGAGCCAGGGCTCGCCGCTGGGCACTAGAAGGTCTGAGCTGCCTGGTGCTCTGGGCCCTGTACAGTCATCCCCATCAAAGCTGCGTCTTCTTGTCACATCCTTCAGTGCCGATGGGCTGTTCCAGCACCCCTGGGCTCACAGTGACGCTCACCGGACTGCAGCACTGCTTCAGGGACCAGGAGCACCCAGGGGCACAGGATCCTTCTCCAGAGCAGGGTTCCTTTCCCAGGGTTGAGGGTTTTCCCCCCTTGTCTGTCTGCATGTCCTTTTATGATTAATTAATCCACATAGCCTCTCGAGGCCATGATAAGCCTGCTGCCCGGGCTTTTCCTGCCATGCAGGGCGAGGCAGAAACTCCCTCCAGCTTCCATTTCAATTAGGAGACCTGAGATAACTCCGGGCTGGAGACACTGAACATGTTAGCCCTGTACTTTGCATGCCCCTGCAACCTCAGCTGCTCCGAGCTTCCTGCTAGCGAGGAAAGCTCCCAGCAGCGTGCAGCAGGGCAGATATTCCTGGAATAGGCACATTTTAACTGAACTCTCATAATTGGGTTAGTTGGGTGAAAAGGCCGAGGGACAGGGTGTGAGTCTGGGTGGTCAGGGAGAGATCTGAAAGTGCTTCACCAGCACTCTACAGGTAGACGATGAAGAAGTGCAGGTTGCTTTGGTTCCCTGCAGCGCACCCATGTGAAACAGGCTCCTAAACGGGGGAAAATGGGGGGAAGTGCTAGCTAGGCCCTTGTTCCTCAGCCGGGACAGCACCTGGAGCCTATTGCAGCTCCCTGCCTGTGCTTTCTCCTGGTTTGCAGACGCGAGGAGTTAGAGAGCAACCAGGCTGCCTGGCTGTCTCAGGCAGAGAAGTATGAGGACTCGCACCTGGGTGGTTACCGGCGCATTTATCCGGCATGTGGAACAGAGAAGTATGAGCCATTTTTCAAGCAGAGTGGCTCCCTCTTCCAGGAAACGGTGTCATCCAAAGCCCGAGAGGAGTGTGCCAGGTACAATGCTCCTGCGGAAAACCCGCTCCTCACAGGGGTGGCATAGAGACCGCTTGCTTCTCATCCCTTCTTGGGAATGACTCTGCTGCCTGACCGATGTAAGTAAGCTGGTGAGAGCTGGAAGGGAAGGAGGCTGCATGTGCTATGTCACCATAGCAAAGCAACTTCCTTTTGCATGTACCCTTCAGAGGCAAATACAATATTCCATTGACTTTTTTGGACTCTGGAGGCACCATGTTGCAAGTGTCCTCCGCCCTTTTGGCAGGCACAGCGTAATTCAAGGGCATTTCTTACAGCAGTGAGAATCTCTTTTCAAAGCACTCCTCGCCCATTTCTTGGCACACTTCTATTGTGGTCTATTCACCACAGAAATTCTGACTACAGTAAAATGTCCTCAAATTGAAGTCTTCATAATAGCCTTTTGCTATTATACCTCTTACTGAACCAGTGACCAAGACTGTTGGTTCCATGGCAGGCAACAACTCGAGGAAATTCGCCTGAAAAAAGAGAAGTTGGAAGCTGTTACCGCAAAGAAGAAAATGGGGAGGAAAGAAGACCTGCACGGAGAGTCAGCTGGGGACAAATCCCAGATCCATCATAAAATCACAGCTCCTACAACCCGCCTCACCTATAGAAGCACCAGGATGTGCGACAGAAAGGTACCTTGCTATTGTCAGTGGTTGTCCATGAGGCTCTCAAAGGCAGCATCGTGGCCCTGGAAACAGTGCTGGGCTGTACGTGTCTCCCAAGGCACAGAAATATGAGGTTGGACTCCTCTTCATGAAGTCCAGAGAGCTGACACCTTGTGCTGGGAGGTACTTGCAAGCACCAGAGTTGTCCCTTCACTGTTGGGGCTCTTTGTCCCACTCCACCCCACCCAATGTCTGTAATTCTCTTTAGGGCACGGAGCAGTCTGAGGCTTTGTCTCTCTTGTGCATTAGTAGTGCTTCAACTTTGCTGTAACTCAGGTCTGTCTTTTCTAAGCTACAACGTGTGCAGTACGACTCGATGCAACCCCAGGATATCGTGGAAAACGAGGAGAGGAAAAGAGTAAATGCTCTTCTGCAGCGTGAGAAGCTTGTACGAGGCCTGGGCGTCATAGATCAGCTTTCCCAGCTGCTCCCCACAACTGATAGACCAGCCAACACCCAGAGATTCTGCACTGATATCTCCAAAAGCCAGGTAACTGAAGATTGCTCAGATCCATCCTGCAAGGCCGACACAGGAGACAGTCATTTGCAGGAGGATCATGAGGAATGAATCACAGGCATTGAGCATCTCTGGTGTGGCTCAGTTAAATGAGATCAAATGTAGCGTCTGGGTCTGTGGGTTTTCATACAGTTACTGACTTTGCCCCTTTCCAAACAGGCATGTTAGGGGTGTCCAAATCGGCTGCATAGAGCCCCTGAGCACTCCTCCCCAGAAGTTCTCTCTCCCCAGTATTCCAAAGAACAGACCACAGTGATACTGCCTCTTGGACACTGCTGTCCTCGGCAGACAGCTTAGTGTGAGCTGCTGCTTCAGAGCACCAGCGGGATTCTCCTAACTGGATGAAATTCCTGGGTAGGCTAGGAGCACTGATGTGCGAGGAGCATGGTAAAGGAGCGCAGGCAGCAAAGAGGGACTGAAGGGAAGCATAGGGATATCTTAAAAAAACCCAACAGTCTTTAGGTGAATTCTGCACTGCAAACAGTGCCTCTCCGTAAACATCTTGCTTTCTGTATTAGACCATTCCCCACACAGGGAAGTTGATGAGTTAGTGCATGTGCCTAAAACCTGGTAGGGCTCAAGCCCTCGGTCTGGGGCTCCCCCTCCAGAGTCATCCTCGCTCTGCAAGCGCACGCTACTGTAAACCCTCGGCCTTGCTGCTACCGTGTCCCAAACTGCCTCGAGGTGCCCAGCTGAAGAAAGCTGGGATTCGCAGAGGATTGCACCAGGGGAACCGGGGTTTGGACCTAAAGGACATCTCTGTGGTTGTCTTAAAATGAGTCTTGGCTACCATGCCAAGCTACCATGGTAGCTGTCTTTTCCTCTACTAGACATAGCGGAATGGAACCTGAAACCCAAACTCTGCCTAAAATCTGGATAATTTTATCAGCAGCAAACGATTATCTCGGGGTGGGTCAGATCCTCAGATCCTTCATCGCTGAGTCTTCCCTGCCCACTCTGTCATTTTTTTTCCACAAACCCTGCTCCAGTTTAGCCCAGTGTTGTGGGGAGAGGACGGGAGTCCCAGCACTGCTGCATGCAAATCGGGCAGGCAACTGCTGTGACTCCTTAGATGATTTGAATCTGGCATCGTGAGTGCCTGGGGAGAAAGTGCAGGGTGATGCTTTAGTGAGCATCTGCAGACGACCAGAGAAGACTTTTCCTTCCTGTCTCTTGCCAAGGCCTCCAGAGCTAAGCCACAGCTGCTTTCTTTCCTTTCAGCCACAGTTTCTCTGGGATGTGCTCAGAGGCCAGGACTCCCACCGCTTAATGATGCTCATCCCCCTCTCTCTCCTGGGAGGTCCAGTCCAGCCTTTGGGACAGCCAGTCGTACACAAGCTCAGAGCCAATGCCGAGCTGCCCGCCAGCCTGGGCTCCGATCCTGCCGCTGCGGGCACCCTCTCGGTTCGAGGCCACAGCATCGCTTACCATAAGCAGCACAAGGTGCAGCGGGGCCTCTGGGCACAGGACAGGGGCTGGCTGCACAGCCAGGCAGCAGGGACGGCAGCGGTTCCCCAGCCCCGCACCGAACCCGAGGGGCTGCAGGTGAGAGGCCAGCAGCTCCCTGGCGGCAGAAACAAGGCTGAAGGCTGTGAGTACGCATTATCTTCCTTTGGCTCCGAGTGTCCGCAGCATGGAGGCTCAAGTTGCTGAGCCGGAGCTGTGGACATTCCTGGGCTTGCTGGGGTGGGTGGGCTGGATGGAGCTGTGAGTCCCAGGGGTGCTCAGACCCTGCGGAGAGGACACTGCTGTCCTCTGCGAACTGGTGGCTGCTGGAAGTCTCTGCCCGAGGCCAGTAGTGTTGCATTTGCAGGGGCAAGGAAGAAACTGGGTGGTTCTTCAGGACGAAGGATTGATGTGCTAGGACAGGAGAGCGTCAGATGCCCCAAAGTACTTGAGAGTAGGGTCAAAAGTGCAGCAGATGGGACAGCCAAAGGGGCACGTTAGGTGTGGGGAGTAGAGAGGAGAGACATGGTGATGCAGTATGGTCCCCAGCCCCTTCTCATGCCTAGCTCCCACCACGCTGCTCCCGGCTGCCCACGGCCCCTGCTGCCAGCCCTGCCCATGGAGCTGCGCCCACAGCTTCACCCAGCCCTGCCTGCCCTCCCCAGCTCCCCCACCATCGGCTCCAGCCGTTTGCAGCCGTAGGAGCAGGGAGAAACAAGGGCAGAGAGGGGTCTGCCGGGGCGTTGCAGAGCTGAGCACAGCGTGGTGGGCAGCGGCGGCTGCTGACCCGCAGGGCTGCCGGTGTCTGCCGGCCCCCGCATCTGCCGCTGCTCTTCCAGGTGAAGCCGGCGCGCTGTCCCACTGCGCGGGCAGCGGTCACCCGGCGTCCCCGGCCAGCGTGGGGAAGGCCACAGGCGATGGCGCGTCCAGCCCTGCTGCAGTCCAGGCGCCCCCCGTCACCTCTGCCACGCAGCGCGCCCCGCTCCGCGCCGCCGCCTCGCCGCCCCGCAGCCTAGAAGGCGNCGACCCCGGGGCCGGCAGCCGGGGCGGGGGGGCGCCGCGCTCCGCCCGGTGGGCGCTGGCTGGGGAACTGCGGCTGCGGGGCGGGGAGGGTCGCCCCGGGGCCGGTGGTCTGCGCCCCCTGACCGGAGCCTGGGCGCCAGCGCGG
>VZSF01003179.1:10601-25663 GCA_013398295.1 Chionis minor | reverse complement strand
ATTTCCGGGGGGGGGGTTGTGGGGTGGGGAGGAAGCCCCTCTCCTTCCAAATTTCATAGAGGCCTCGCAAAGAAACCCTAAATTACCCCTTGCACACCAGGGACCTCATGCGGCACCGTCTCTCTTTAGGTATAATTACAGCGGGGGAATTAGCAAGTCTGATTTTCGCCCCCTCCTTCTTCTGTGTCGTCCCTGGTGCTTCCCCCCCTTCCAAAAAAAAAAAAAAGGGGGAGAAATTGAAATTGATCTCTGGCTCCGGCGCTGGCCAGCTGTAATTTAATCAGAAAAGCCTCTCTCTCGGCATTTATTTATTTTTTTTAACCCTAAGGTCCTAAATTAAAAAGGACGGTGGCGGGGTGGGAATCGGAGTGGCCGGAGTGGCAGCTGGGCTTCCAGGGAGCCGCAGCTCTTGCGGAAGCATCTTGCCAGCCCCTGCGCGTTGAGACGCGCGTGGGCTTTGCCGGTGGGCGACGGGCAGCGCCGAGGGGCTGCAGGCAGGGCTGGTTTGGTAACCGGGTCCCCAGGGCCCGATCCTGCACGCTGCTCCCCCCCAGCACCCTCCATCCAGTGGCTCTTGTCTGGCTGGGGCTGAGGGCTGTTAGTCCTGCTGGCCTTGAGCAAAAAAAAAAAGGCAAATGGCAGAACTGTCACGCAAAAGCCTCGTAAAACCCCCCTTTGACCTGCTGCTGCTGTTACGGGAGCAGAAATGAGAAAGGAATCGCCTATAAGAGAAGCACCCGAGTCCTTAATTGCCTTTTCCGGCAGCGAAGCCGAGCCGTGCCAGGGCTGCGTTTGTGAAACTCCACGTGAAACAAGTGAACAAAATCCCCATTTTCATTTTATTTTGCCTTTTTTTTTTTACTGCCAAAGATGACTTTTTTTTCCTTGCAACCTTCCTTAGCCGGCGTGCAGTAGCGCTGCCTGCTGGCTTCGGAGCGGGAGGTGGGAGAAAACACCCGTGCCCGGCGCCGGCCCACAGCCCCGGATAAGGCGGTTTATGGTCTTAATGTGCATTCAAGGTAAATCCCAAGAAAATCTCCCGGTTTCAAGCATGTGCTGGAACAGGCAGGCGTGTTGCTTCCCCGCTCAACGTGTGTCACCTTCAGGATGTCCCGGCGCGGTACCAGGCAGGCACAAGACAAGGGGTTATTGTCCCCACTGCCCCGAGCCCCGCGGGCAGCAGCCCCCCAGGGGTGGTCAGCGGAGTGTGGCGGATGCTCCGGCTGCTTTGTCCTTGCCGATGGCAGCGGGGGGACATTCCTCAGCGTGGCAGGACCCGCCACGGGAGGCAATCCCCCTTCCGCCGTGTTTTGGGTAAGGAAAAGGGACGCAGGCAGCGAAGGGAGACGGTTCAGCCTCCGGCCACGCGGATGATGGGAAAGGCAGAGCAGGAGATTTTGCACCATGGCGGAGAAATCCCGGGCTCACACGGCGCTTGCAGACCTTACGACGAGCCCCAGCCCACCCCTGCCTGCACGAGGTTCTGCTGTGGCAGTGAGAACTGCAGCCGTAACAGCCGGTGCGGCCGCCGCGCTCACACGGCCGCGGTGGCGTAAATCACAGCTTGACCCCAGGTTTGCACCGGCTGCCGGCCCTCAGCGAAGGGTTGGCCTTGTCATCTGGGACGGTGACACCCGCCCGCTGATTTACAGCCCAGCTGGGAGCCGGGCTGTGACACAGCAGACGCCTCCTCACCCTCCCGGCGATGGCGGTGGCGGCACCCGGCCCTTTCCCTGCTGCTCCGCTCCTTCTCCGAGCATCACCCAAGCCCGGAGGCGGCGGGGCTGGATGCGCTCCGGGTCCCCGCAGCCCTCGCCTGGGCACGGGGCAGGAGCTGCAATCGGCCGTGACCTGGCCCTTGTCCGCGGCGAGGAGGGCCAGGGTGAGGAGAGCCCGTCCACAGGTTTAAATCAACGCCCTCCACTTCCCTTCCATGCTGAGTTATTGCGCCCTGGTTTTGTGATGGAGATGACCAGGCGGTGAGGGATGAGTGACCTGGGCCAGACCACCAGGCTCGGCGCTCCCGGACAGACCCTGGGCAAGGGGTGAAAGTTCAGGGCTGTCCTGCAGCCCCTTCCCGGCCCCCCCCCTCCACCTGTGTGGATGTTCCGGAGCTCCAGCTGTGATTTAGTGCGTGCGGATTCACCGGGAGAACGGGCGATGCCCTCAGCAGCGCATCCCCACGGCAAAGCAGCCGGCTCCGGTGCTCTGGGCAGGGACATCCGGCTCCTCACAGCGGTTTCCACATGTCCGCTGGGTTATTTAGTGCCAAACTGTGCCTCACCCGCTCCCTCTCCCCGGGGTGCCCTTAAGTGACATCTTCCCAGGCAAGGGGGCGCTCAGGTAGGTGCGGTGAAGCCTGAGAGGATGCCATCCCACCTGGGAGGAGGCCATCACATCTGGAAGGACACTATGACATCTGGGAGGATGCCGTGATTGGCTGGGAGGATGCCATCACATCTGGAAAGATGCTATGGCATCTGGGAGGATGCAATGACGTGTGGGAGAGTGCTGTCACATCTGGAAGGATGCTATGACATCTGGGAGGATGCCGTGATTGGCTGGGAGGATGCCATCACATCTGGAAAGATGCTATGGCATCTGGGAGGATGCAATGACGTGTGGGAGAGTGCTGTCACATCTGGAAGGATGTTATGATGTCTGGGAGGATGCAACGATGGCTGGGAGGATGCCGTCACATCTGGAAGGATGCTATGACATCTGGGAGGGGAAGCCATCACATCTGGAAGGATGCTATGACATCTGGGAGGATGCAAGGACGTGTGGGAGGATGCCGTCACATCTGGGAGGATGCTATGACATCTGGGAGTACGCCATCACATCTGGAAGGGTGCTATGACTTCTGGGAGTACGCCATCACATCTGGAAGGGTGCTATGACTTCTGGGAGGATGCCATCACATCTGGAAGGGTGCTATGACTTCTGGGAGGATGCCATCACATCTGGGAGGATGCTATGACATCTGGGAGGATGCCATGACGTCTATGCACAGATTTCTTTCAAAAATAAAGACTGTTACTGAAGAAAACCCCTGGCAGACCTGAGCCCGGCCCGCCGCCGCCCTGCGGGAGCCGGGGGGTGGCTCCATCCCGCCGGGCGGACGCGGGGCCGGGGCGCTGCGGGGGCTCGGGCTCCTCCCGCGGGCTCCGGCATCCCCTGGCGGCAGCCCGAGGCTTTGCAAAACCCCTCCAGCATCCCCAGGCTCTGCCAGGAACGTCCCCCGGTGCCACCCCGCCTGTCCCTTCCGTGGCCAACGTGCGGCCAACGGGAACGGCGCGGTGCTGGGGGAAACCCCCGTCCCCACCGACGGCACCGGCGAACGGGCATGGACGGGCGGGCTGAGCCCGCGGCGCTCCGGAGCTTGTCCTTACGCAACCGGCTCGGAGCCTCCCGCTTGCGGCAGGAGGCAGATTACGGCACGGAGCTCCCCGGATAAATCCCTAAACCCTAAATCTGCTCTCGCTCCTCTCCCGAGGTAAAGCGGCGCAGGAGGGTGGCTGTGGGGCAGGGGGTGTCACACCGGGGTGACTCCCTGCCGGCCATGCCGTCCCGCTGATCCGGCGGGAGCAGAGGGCTCCGGGCCCAAAGCAAGGCAGCAGGGTTGGTTCTCGGTGCTGCGATTGGGGATGCGGCACCGCGGAGGTTCCCGTGTGGTGTCTGGGACCTTTCCCAGGGCAGCAGTGCCAAAGGGCTGGGAGCAGGTCCTGGCCCCTGGCAGGGATGGACGCGGACGGGGTGACACCAGGGTTTGGGAGGACACTGCAGGTGCAGAGCCCAGCTCCGGCTCCGCAGCATTCGGCATTGGAATCCTGATGTTCAGCATCGGGATCCTGACATGCAGCATTGGGATCCTCATGTTCAACATTGGGATCCTGATGTTCGACATTGGGATCCTGGTGTTCGACATTGGGATCCTGGTGTTCAGCATCGGGATCCTCATCTTCAGCATTGGGATCCTCAGCTCACGCTTCCCGGCAGGATGCTCCCAGCACAGAAGAAACAGCTGGGTTCCTTCATCTTCTCCGAATTTTCCTGTCGAAGGATGGGAGCAAAGTGACCTTTGGGACTCTGACTTAACGGTTTCTTTAAATGGAGAATGTGGACCTCCCACGATCTGCTTTGGGACCAAACTCATGTCTTTTTGCCACGAAAATAGCTGCTCCAGGAACTAAAAGTGCCCTTTCCCAGATCCCACAGCCCAGCTGGCCCCCATACCTCCGAAAACATGTAAAAAACAATCAACCACAAAAAAATTGCTTTAAAGTCGAAGATAAGAGAGCAGTCAGGTTTCAGGCGGAATTCAGGGAACTGGTTTTGGAAGCTCCTGGCTAAGGCTTCCCTGAGCTCGCCGGCGCGCGGAGGGCTTGGGCATCACGTGCCCGGAGGAAGAGGGGCTGGAAGCTCCGAGGCACCTCTGGGGACCAGGGGGTGGGGTGGGGGGTCGCAGAGTTTAACACACCCAGGCAGTGACGGGTGTCTGTGCCCCTGGCCGAAGCTGCAGTTCTCTGGGTTTATCTGCTCAGCAAATTCACCCCCATAAAACGGGAGCTGGGAGGGAGTTTTGGGGGGTTTTCAGCCCAGCTTGACGGGGGCTGCTCAGGCGGCAGCATCTTACCGAGGTGAGACAGGTATAAAAATACAGCCCAGGATTCCTAGCAGCTAAAGATCCTAAATCCTGCCCAAGCAGCTCTGATCCTGCTCAGGATGAATGAAGCCATTTTAAGCAACGGTTTAAATTAAGATACCTTGGCCAGCTGAGCCCCTGTCAACGTGCGGGTTGTCACAGCTTTGGAGCCACCTCGGACTCAGAGCAGAAATCTCTTTCTTGCTGCCAAGGGTAGGGGTGATTTCCCACTGTCTCTTCCCAAGTTTTCCTTCCCAGTTGGAGCCGTGATGCTGCCCAGACGAAGAGGGACCCGCGGGGAAATTCGGAGCCGCCCCAGGTAAGTTCAGGGTACAGCAAGAAGAGCATCCCTCATCCCCAGAGCCTGCTTTGGGATGTCTGAGAGGGGTGGGAGAATATAATGGAATTGCGAAAGCTTTCTCCCTTTCACAGAACCCACCCATTCATGGTTGGCTTCTACTTAGAAGGAAAAGGGTTTAATTTGTGCTGCCAGGCTGCAGCCGGTCCGTCCCTGCCCGCAGCTGCCGTACCAGGGCTGCGTTCAAGGGGCTCCTCGGGGAGCCGGGAGCTGCTCCGGCCTCTGGTCTCCCACTGCTTGGTCGTGAGGAGCCGGATGTAACCCTTCCCTCTGGACAGTGCTGTGGTTCTGCGACGAGGAAAAGTCTTCGCAGCTGCTTTGTGCACCAGTTCAGCAGGGAGGGCTCAGACCCCGGACACGTGGCACGGGCAGGGACGGGGATGTGCCCTTCCCGCGGGCGCTTGGCACAGCAGCCCAGCTGCCTTTGGTGCCCCGATGGGCATCCCTGCTGCGTCGGAGACATTCCCGATCTCCCCACCTCTCTGGTTCCCACGCCTCGACCACGGGACATTTGTCCACCTTTCAAACTCCCGGGATGTCCCCCCGTTTTCCCCCGCTCTGCGCTGGAGACGGTGCTGCGGGGGCAGCTCCCCACCTGGGGTTTGGCAGCACCCAAAGCCCCGGTGCAAGCGTTTGCACGGGACAAAGGGTGGAAACTGGATCCATGGGCTGTGCTGGCGGCTGGGAGCCAGCCGAGGCTTCCCAGCGGGATGAGGGATGCCGGAGACCACATGATTCCCACGCTCACTCTGTGCCTGCACAGGGGGGCGTGAACGCTCCAGAGTGTCCCCTCGTCCTCCCGGGAGAGGCTCCTGGCCCCAGGCAGGGCTCGAGGCCAAGCTGGGCTCGCTCCCCCCGTCCGGGCCGGATGACAGATGCCTGCGGTGGAGGAGAACATGCAGCAGCCCCTGCTTCCAGCCTGGATGCCTCCGACCCAGAGCTGCGGTACGAGGAGGAGGAGGAGGAGGAGGAGGGTGAGTCGGAGCCCTCGGACACCAGCAGCATCTTCTCCGACGACTCCGTCTACCCTTGCTATGAGCCCTCCTTGGGGGCTGGTGACACCGGAGACCTCAGCCTCTACCAGTGCTGCGCCAGGAATGATGCCAAGCTGGTGTGGGAGAGGCTGGAGCATGGGGTGACCCGGAGTGAGGCCACGGAGCTGGACATCAATGGGAGGGTGAGTGGCTGGGTGGGCACCCTGTGGGGCAGAAAGAAGATTTCCTGGGAACAGGCAAATCCTGAAGGGTGGTGGTTGCTGGAGCAGGTGGAGGAGGAGCGAGAGTCCTAGGTGGGATTCCAATCCTTGGAGCAGAACCTTGTCTGTCCTCCCATCCTGAGGACTCATGGTTTGGGGTGGGGGAGAGAAGTGGGGGGGCCGTGGGGAGCACGGCAGTGGGGAGGGAGGATGGGGCGGTGCCGGCCCCAGCCCCGGGTGCTGTTCCCCCTCCAGAGGGGGGAGGGAGGATGGTGCGGTGCCGGCCCCAGCCCCGGGTGCTGTTCCCCCTCCAGAACGGACTGATGGTCGCCTGCTACAAGGGCTTCATGGACATCGTGCCCCTGCTGCAGAAGTGCCCCTACCTAAATGTCAACCAGCAGGACAAGGATGGGAACACGGCCCTCATGATGGCTGCTCAGGCAGGTAGGTGCCACGCTGGGCTTCGGCACGGGACAGCCCCCACGAGACCCCTCAAGAAGTGATGTCACCCCCTGTGCTTCCCCTCCAAAATCCCTAAAATCATACAATCATCACATCATAGAATGATTAGAGTTGGAAGGGACGTTAAAGCCCGTCCAGCCAGACCCCAGCACGGAGCACGGTGCGGCGTCTCCAGTGCCACAAAGTGGGTCCGGGATGAAAGTCTCTCCATTACATCCTTCATCCTGACAGGGTGATTCACAGGGATGTGGCCACCTGCCACGGTGCTGCCGGTGCCGTGAGGCCATAAACTGTTGGTCTGCCTGTTTTTAAAACCTAAAGTGAGCTGCTCTCCGAAACGCATCAGCGAGGCAGGTCCTGGTCCAGTGTGTCATCTTCATCATCTCCCTTCCAGCCAAAGAATATCTAAAACCCATCCCACCATGAGCCATGAGCATTGCAACTCACCCTCTCGTGGCTTCATAGCGAGATTTTCATAGAATCACAGAATGGTTTAGGTAGGAAGGGACCTTGAAGATCATCCAGTGCCACCCCCTGCCCTGGGCAGGGACACTCCCACCACACCAGGTCGCTCCAAGCCCCGTCCAACCTGGCCTTGAACCTCCAGGGATGGGGCAGCCACAGCTGCTCTGGGCAACCCCGGCCAGGGGCTCCCCACCCTCACAGCCAGGAATTTCTGCCCAATAGCTCATCCAAATCTCCCCTCTTCCAGTTTAAAACCATCCCCCCTTATCCTATGGCTCCGCTCCCTGATCCCGAGTCCCTCCCCAGCTTTCCTGGAGCCCCTTTCAGACACTGGCAGGGGCTGGAAGGTCTCCCCGGAGCCTTCTCTTCTCCAGGCTGAACCCCCCCAGCTCTCCCAGCCTGTCCTCCCAGTAGAGGGGCTCCTACGAGCTGCTGGGAAAGCCAAGATTCCCAAGGGATGTGACCCTCCCCATCGAAGTTTATGGTTCATTTTAACACCTTTTTAAAAGTGGGCAGGTGATGCAAAAATGGACATTCCTACAGCAATGTTTTCTTGCAACACGTCCCGCCCGAGCAGAGGCATCCAACAGCGGAGCTGCGCTGGAGCCACCCCATGTGCCCCGGAAAAGCTCCATGAACCACCGTGATTTACCCACACACAAGGTCCGAGCTGGCAAACACCATGAGCAGGGACCAAATCTCTGGTCATGATGATTTTTCTTGCTCTGACAGAAGATTCTGGCTTCCTCTGCCCTGATTAACCACGGGGGGAAAGAGGAAGGTCTCAAAGCAGGGATCACCTTTTATTCCCACTTTATCCTTGCTGGAATTGATGATATATTTTTTTTCATTTTTGGCCTCTTTCCTACATTATCTGCTGAAGCAGCTGGTGCGCCAGCGCTGTTCCCTGCGCAGACAAACCCAAAACAAAATAAACCCAAACTCTTTCAGGCCCGATCCCTCCAAGTTTCTGTGGTTTTTGTCCTCACCAGATGCAGTTGCGAAATACTTTTTTCTCCGAGGGGCGTCAGCAGTTATCACTTGTTAACTGTTGAAACTCTAACACAGCTTCTCTTGGCTGTTAAGGACACATCACCATCGTCAACTACCTCCTCAACTACTACCCTGGGCTGGAGGTGGACAAGCAGGACCCCCGGGGCCTGACGGCGCTGATGAAGGCTGCGGTGCAGGGCCGGCAAGACTGCGTGGCTGCCCTGCTCCTGGCCGGTGAGCATCAACCCATCTTAGGGGTTGGCAGGGACCTCTGGAGATCATCTGGTCCAACCCCCCTGCCAGAGCAGGGGCACCCAGAGCAGGTCCCACAGGATGGCATCCAGGCGGGTTGGGAACATCTCCAAAGTCGGAGACTCCACCACCTCTCTGGGCAGCCTGTGCCAGTGCTCTGCCACCCTCAAAGGGAAGAAGTTCCTCTTCACGTTCAGATGGAACTTCCCATGGTCAAGTTTGTGCCCGTTCCCTCTTGTCCCATCACTGGGCACCACCGAAAAAAGCCTGGCCCCGTCTTGCTGGTCCCCTCCCTTGAGGTATTGATCAGCATTGATGAGATCCCCCCTCACCCTGCTCTTCTCCAGGCTAAAGAGACCCAACTCCCTCAGCCTTTCCTCATAGGAAAGATGTTCCAGTTCCCTCATCATCTCCGTAGCCCTTTGCTGTCCCCTCTCCAGCAGTTCCCTGTCCCTCTTGACCCGGGGAGCCCAGCCCTGGACACAGGACTCCAGCTGTCCCCCCCCAGGACACAGGAAAGGGGGAGGATGACCCCCTTCCACCTGCTGGCCACACTCTTCTTGATGTCCCCCAGGATGCCACTGGCCTTCTAGGCCACCAGCGCACATTGCTGGCTCGTGGGCACCCTGTTGTCCCCCAGGACTCCCAGCTCCCCTTCCACAGAGTCCTGACCTGAGGACTTTCTGGGATTTTTTGTGAAAGGGGTGGCGTTGCTGCTCACGCTGTGCTCGTACCCTGCGGTCTCAGGTGGGAGAGGGTGGGACGCTGTGGTGACGCTCTCTGCATCCTGGTGCCTCCAGGAGCAGACCTGCAAGCAGTGGATCCTGTCAAGGGGAAGACGGCCAGGGAGTGGGCAGCCTTCACCGGCCGCTTCGAGACAACCGTGCGGATCCGGAGCCTCCTGCGGCGCCCACGGGCGGAGCAGTTCAGTGCCCGCTACCGGCCCGAGTGGCCAGCCCTGGCCGAGCTAGTGGCCAAGGCCCTGAGCCCCAAAACCAGGGGCAAGAGGTTGTCAGAGAAGATCCGATCCATGTTCACCTTCAGCTTCCCCCACGACCCCGAGGAGGATGGCGTGATGGACCACATGGTGAGGATGACCACCTCCCTCGCCAGCCCCTTCGTGGCCACCGCTTGCCAAACCGTCTGCCCCAACAGCCCCCCTGAGGTGGGCAAGCACAGGCTGTCCGTGCCGGAGATCCTCGGGCAGCACGTGCCGGATCCGGATGCTGAGCCAGAACGCGCCTCGTGCCCCGGCACCAGTGCATCCTCTTGCAACGGCCAAGCCATGTCGGAGATCCGGCTCCTCCCGCCACGCCGGCCGGCCGGTGGTCTCCTGAGCTTCCTGCCCCTGCGGCTGCGGTGCGGGAACAGCATCTTCCCTGGAGAGCCCGTCCCAAAAATCAAAGTGAGCAAAGATTCCAGCCCACCCGCACGCTCGAAGGAGCGGAAGCAGCGCCGGGGGGAAAAGAACCTGCTGCAGCCACCCAAGTGGAGGTACAAGGAGCTGAAGGAGGAGAAGAAAGCGGCCAAGGAGGCGAAGAATGAGGAGAAAAAGAAGAAAAGTGGGAAGAGATGCTAAGGCAGGAGGCGTCAGGGTCTTGCGAGGTCCTAGCTGTTCCCTTGGACCTGCTGACTTTTTTGGCACAGGGGTGGTTTCCTTCCCTGGTGGGACGGTGATGCCCGAGGGAGGAGGATGCCAGCCGAGATGTCCCAACCCCTGTGATCCCGGGCCCCCGACCCCCTGCCCGGCCCCTCGTCCTCAGCTGCCTGGACCTGGCTCTGGCCGCGCTGGGCTCCGGCGCGCTGACACCCTGCTCTGTGCCGGGCTCCGGCTCTGTCAGGGAGCAGGTCTGTGGCAGAAGCCGCTCTTTTCTCTTCTTTTTTCCCTTTTTTTCGTTTTTGGCTCTTTTGATCTTCCAGAGATCTTGATCTTTTTGCTGCACGTGGTGGAACACGGCCGTTCAAATTAAAATAGAAGTGGTTGCCATGTTAACAGGATTGATTTAATGAGGCTCAGGGCTGCTTGTCGGGACGCAGGAATGCTTCCCCCTCGCTGCCAGCATCCCCTTGTCCACCCTGTCAGTCAGTCACCCCCTCGGTGACATTAACACCCCCACTCCTCCACGTTCCTGTGCTGCAGGTGGACGAACCATGGCTCAGTGTCGGGGAGCATCTCCGAGGGTTAACGGCGGCTCCGGGTGCCAGGCTGGAAACCAAACCTGGGGTGCTTGCAGGCTTCACCCCCAGCTGCCCCCCAACCCAGCTGCCCCCCGGAGCAGGAACGGTCAGAGAAGAGGAAGCTTTTGTGCTCCAGCCTTACCCAGGACAGGACCCAGAGGTCCCTTTTCCCAAGAACCACCACCCCTCCGGGAGCTCCAGCCTGGGCCCACATGGAACCCCGGGACCCTTCACTTGCACCCATGCAGCCCCCTGGGACCCTCACCCGTAGGGAGCCGCGCAGCCGCTTTTTTTGTCGGCTGCTGGGACGCGCTGGATGCGCCGCAGGAGTAACCAGCTTACGCTTCCCAAATTTCAAGCTCCTATTAAACGCGGCTCCATCCTGGGGCGTGGGACGGTGAACCTGGGTGCCGGCTGCCCCGAGCGGCTGCGCTGGCTCCTGCAGCACCCGAGCACCCGGGGTTTGACCCCCAGGGGTGGCAAGAGACGCTGGGAGCACTAGTTATCCAGGGAAAAATAACCCTTGCCCAGGCACGCAGCTGAGGATGGAGCCCCCTCCCTTCACCGCCCCTTTTTTTAGGGGGGCGAAAGTCCTCACTCCTCACTTATAGGCTGAAGCTCTGGTTTTTGGGGGGCACCAGGAGGTTTGGGCCAAGTGGCCATCACATGGGGAAGGATTCTGGTTGGGGAAGGAGCTGCAACCTCCCCGTCTGTTCCCCTCCAGCCTTTGGCTCGCTTCGGGCTCCCCGGCATGTGGCTGCCCTCCTTCACCAGCTCCCGGCAGCGGCTGGCAGATGAGCCGGGGGCGGACGGCACATGGAGCAGCCTTGGTACGCGCCGCGCCAGCCTGGCTCCTGCCACGCAGGGGGAAGGGAGAGCCGGGCACCTGCCGGCCCCTCGTCCCGCTCGGCCGCTGCGAGGACGGCTGGGTGAGACCCCTGGGGACATCCGGGTGCACCCATGGGGGGCGTCCAACCGGCACAGGGGTGCCGGCGCCCTTCGGCGGCGTGAAGGGAAGTCTTGCTTTGGCTTCCAGGGAGCAGCGGGAGGTTGCGCCACGGCGGGCAGGGCCGGCACGGGACTGCGAGTCACGGTGCTGCCGGCGTGCCGGCGCTCAGCCCGTCGCCAAGGCGGGTGCCCATCCCCGGTGAATCATCCCGGCTGCCCAGCCGGGCGCTGGCGCGGGTGCAGAGCGGGGCAGGGATCGTCCCGCCTGCAGCAGAGACAGCCCGGGGTGGGTTGGATACGTCCGTTAATGTACCTCTACGGATGAATTTGCTTTGCCACGGTGGCAATGCTGGAGCCACAGCCCAACCTGAGGCTCCCACCCATCCCTGCCCTTCGAGTCGCCTGGGATCAGGATTCAGTAACTTTTAGAAGTTTTTAAGCAAGTGTTTATCACCGCGGTGATGATTCTTGTTAAAAATATGGAGCCGCCCCATTTGGAAGATGAAAGTTCAGGGACTAGAGCAGTCAGCACCGTCCCTCCTTGGGGAAACTCCTGTCAGCAGCCATAAAAGCGGGGTGCCGCTGCCCCACCATATGCCTGAACCCGTGGAAGGCAGCTGGGACGCAGGAGCCATCCAGGAATAACCTTGGGAGGGGCCGATCGCTGGTCAGATCACCAAGACCCGCGCGCCGGAGCAAAGATGGTCATGGCGATAAGACGTCTGCAGGCACCGGCTTCCTCCCAGGCGGTTCCTATCTGATGGAAACTGCCCGTTTCCCCTGCGCCGGCTCCACAAACCTCCTGGCCCCGGCACGGGCAAGGTCACACATGAAGGTCCTTCATGTTTTATCCTGGTTTTGTGCTTTTGTTTGCTTAAACTTCCTAGATGATGGGCGATAGCGGGGGAGAGGCGGCCGGCAAGACCTCAAAGCTTTGCAGCCGCGCTCCGCTCTCCCGGCACAGGGAGGCTCTGGCTGCCAGTTGGGTTCATGGTGCAATTGGGGTTGGTGATGCAACGGGGAACGGGGATGTAAATCAGGCCCTGTGGCTTCGTTAGGAAAAAGGCAGCAATGCCAGCCCACGCGCTGCCGGCTGCCGGCTGCGTCCACCTGCCCCCGGGAGCCATTCCCCGTGCCAGGGGGAGCAGCCAGGAGAAAGGCAGGGATGGGGCTTGGAAAGGTGCTGGAGGGAGAGGAGGGGGCCAGGAGGGACGCGAAGCTGCCAACGGTGGAGTGCCTGAAAGAAAACCAGCCCCGAGCGGCAAAAGGGGAAGCGGCGCTTCCGCTGCCCCCAGCCCCGGCAGCCCCACGTGTCCCGGGGGAGCGGGAAGTGCCCAGCCTCCCCCCGTGGGAACGGCCCCACCAGCCACGTCCCAGCACCTGCTGCCGCGGCATCGCAAGGGCTGCGGTGGGGGAGAGCGAGGCCGCGGGGGCGGGAGGCACCGAGAAACCTCCTTGGCTCATCCCAGCTCTGCTCCATGCCCACCGCCAGGACGGAGCATCCCTCATGGGGTGACAATTTGGCAGCACCCCATGATGGCGCGTTACACCCCGGGGGAGAAAACCCCCCCTGCCCTCCAGTGCAGCACCCTGGGATTCCCGCTGGGATGTTGTGGCCAACACTGAGCAACCGGGGAGCCCTGGGCTCTGCCGTGGTGCTCCCATTCCCGTGAGGGCGGGAAGCCGGAGCAGGAGGGATGGCCAAGTGCATCAAGGTCATTCCCACAGCACCTCTCCAGACCATTCCCACCCCCAGCGCCGTCAAAGCAACCGGCTGTTCTTCTGCCAAAGGCCTTTAAGTGCTCAGGGAAGGTGCCATGACGGATGTCCCACCACCAAGGGCTTGGGTTTGCCTTGAAAACCGGGAAACTGGGAGGGAAAGCGCCCAGTGAAGGCCAGGGGCAGGAGGAATGGGCCAAGGGAAAGCAACCAGGATGGAGCTGGGGCCCGGTGTGCGGGAGGAAGGGAGGCTGGCCGTGGATGTGTGCTCAGCAATAGGAAATGCTTTATTAGCTGGGAGTGGTGGAGAGAAGCCAGGCAGGAAGAGGCAGTAATAAGAAACATTTTTTTGACTTCTCCCACATCCAGACCACAGAACGCTTGCCAAGCGGCTGCGTTCGGACAACGGGGCTGCAGAGCCAAGCCCCTGGGTCTGGGACGGGGACGGAGACGTTCCGGGACGGGTGACGCTGCGGCCGTGGGAGCTCCTGCGGTGCCGGGACAGGCGGCAGGAGGGGAGCAGACCCATGAAGCTCCTCCAAGCCAGAGCGCACGGCACGGAGCAGAGCTGCCCCGGCTGAGCCGCACGCGCCGCCTCCGAGCTCAGGACCGCGGCCCGGAGAGCCTTGCCAGGGCCGGGACGTGCCGTGGGCGCCCGTGGGACACGGATGCTGTAGGTGAGTGGGGAAGCGCCGCACGCTTGCGGGGTCCAGGGCTGCACCGAGCTCAGTGCTTCCCTCCTGATTTACCCCAGTGCAGCCAAAATCAGGATTTGGCCCCATTTCCTTCGCGTTTGGTGGGACACCAGGCTTGACGTCAGGGTTAGGGGAGGCTGGAATTGGGGCTCTGGAGCATAAATCCAGATTTACACCAGTGCAGGAGCAGCAGGATTCATCCCCAGGTCCTTGTTAAAGAGCTGAAATAATACGCGGCTACTACCGAGAGCCCAGAGCCAACACGGGAAATGGAGAATTTGGGCAGAGTTTTGAAAGACACAAGTAAAATGAGGGAGAGTTGACAGCTCCGCTTGCCGGGGGGCTGGAGCCAGGGCGGTGGGGCACCGACGGCAGCGACGCCGCAGGACGCGCCACCTCAACGTACCCTTTCTGCAAAGCTCAACTCTGGCTCCCTGGGAGGAGGGGTGGGCAAGGGAGAGCCAAACGGCCGCTGGGGAGGCTCCGCTTTCAGCCCAAAGTGCCGAAAGTGAAGTTGGTGCCATGGGAGCTCTGCCCCGCCACCGGCATCCGAACCCTGCCGCCGGGAACCCCGCTCCCCTCGTCCCCGCTCTCCACGAGGAGCCGCTTGCGACACCCACCCCTCTTTGCCGCCTCGCCAAGAGATTAACGTGGGTGCCAGCCGGGTTTGCCACTTTTTGCGCCCCTCGTTTATGGCACAGCGATGCCCGTCAGTGCAAGAGGGCCCCGGGCGGCGCAGCCCACCCGTGCAGGTCCCTAAGCCGAGTGTTGCATCAAGGGACGATGCGTCGGCTGCACCGGCGGGTCCAGAGGATGCAAACAGCTTTGCTGCGTGTGTGAGCACCCTGCAGCTGTGGGGAACAGGGAGCAAAACCTCCTTCCGTTGCCTGAAACTGGGCTGAAGCCTTGGGAGTCCGCAGCAGAGCTCCTGCCGCCACCGACGCCGTGTCCACCCAGCCCTTCGCACCTGCAGCCGGTGCTGTCAGCGCCCGGCACACGCCTGGATCACCCTGCTTCCCCCGGGATGGCATCGGCACCGGCACCGGTGCTGCCTGGCTGGACGGCACGAGGGTCTCCACTGTATCCAGCTCCCCGCAAAAACAGGGGACACGGGGGAACCGAGTCACGAGCCACATCCTGCAGCCAACCCCC
>VZSF01003176.1:34001-76316 GCA_013398295.1 Chionis minor | reverse complement strand
TAAATAGGGGTACCGTACCGACATGCACCACCCGGACCCGGACCATCCCTGCCTGCTCCCAAATGGGGAACCCCCCTCCCCGGCTAGCTCCCCCTAAATACTGGGAATGGCATACTGGGAATGGTGTGGAATACCTGTGCTGTGCCAGATATTAACCCTGTCCCTGCCGGAACCAGGACAATAGTTAAGGCAAAAAGTTTCTCATTTTTACACATAAAAGTGCACTTAAATTACTTCCTCAGTTTGGATCAGGAAAACAGTTCTGAAACAGATCTTATCTCTATTTGATATGCTTTCTTGAAAAGCCATGGCCTAGAATCCTTTAGAAGCAGTACACGCTGCAAAAATTCACCTAACGGTCCTCAACCACAAACAGGCATTTAACTGTTCAGACCAGACAAGATCTGCACAAGTAAAACCCAACAATAATGTGTAATTTAGATATCAGGTCCTTTGTATCACTTGTTTTATCTTTAAACTTGGTTCTATTGCTCCATGTCATTTAATAAAATTGAGGGAATTTATTCATTGTTTAAAACTAGGAGGCATGAATCTTGGCCAAAATTTGTTTCTTTTTCTATATAAAAAACAGTTTAACCAGATTTGTAGTTTATGATAAATTATAATAAATTCATTGATAGAATATCTGGCACAAGAAAGACTATGAATGGAAGAAACTAACTGTATAGCACCTGGTTGCCAATAAAATATAACTGAAAAATATAAAAAAAAGGAGAATAAAACAAGAAAATTCCACAGCTATCAACACAAAGGTAAAATGTAACATGAAATAACAACACCACAAAATGAGATGGAAAACAAGAACCCACACTGTTCTATACTGCCCCCTAAGGTCTGATCAAATCTCACTAAACATGGTTCTGCTTATTTGTTGTAGATGTGTTAGTTTGACCTCTCCTCTAGGTCACACACTGGTGGCGTAGTGTGTAAGTCCATACACCCTGTGAAGTAGTGAACTAATTCAAAATACCTCATTGCTTTCACTGAAAGTATTTCCTTGCACACCTCTTTTAAGAACCTGCTGGAGGGTGGATCAAAAGTGTTTCCTTAATCTGTTGTCCCAGTTGGTGAGTACCAGTGGCCCTCAGTTTGTGTGCAGCAATGTCACCCGCAACTGCTCCCAGTTCTCACCACTCTCATCAACTTTGCAAAGAGTGTGATCAGCTGCCCTGTTATCACTGTGATTTCGGGGCAGGCAGGGAGAAGTGCAGCTCTTTCATGAGATTGCACAACAGCTCACAGAAAAAACTGAAGAATTCTTCTGCTGTTTGTACGTGTCTTTGTGTTTAGAGACGGAGATAAGTAAACAACCTCTTGTCATCAACTTTCTGCATTTTCAGATGAGAAGTCTGGTTCAATCTTCTGAGGAAAAAGAAAAAAATCTGTGCAGAAGGGCCACTCCTGAACAAATTGATCTCAAAACCATGGATTATTTGCTGAGGTAGATGTTATTTAGCCCTGTAAATGTAGCTTTTATTTTCTCCAGGATGAAATTATACTCTCAGATTCAAAACTTCTAAGATATAAGCCATTTTATTTGTCATCTACTGCGTTTACCAGGAATCATTGCCCATACAGGGAATACCTATATACTATTACAGTATTTCTATTAAGAGTACAAGAAGACAAGAAAGAAAGATCCCTAATGATCACTCTAGTCTCTTCCCCTATCAACAACCATCTGATTTGCAAGTGTATTCTTACTTCTCTGATCAGTCAAAATTCATTGCCTTGTTGTTTGTCTCTCTAAGTGAGACAAACCTACAGTTACAAGGTCTATTTCATGAATTTTCCCTACAAGGAATATACAGTTTTCTTTTACCTCAACAAAAAGTACTCAAACCCTATAGATTCTCCTTCCCACTTCCTGTATCCTATTTTGGAGTCAAGATTTAACCATAAAGTTTCTTAAGGAAGCTCACATCACCACTGTTATTTTATAGTTTCTTTTCTAAGTCTGTGCTGTTTCCCTTTGCACTTCTTTTTTACACACTTTAAGTTCTATGCATGCACATTTTCCATCCACTTATTTGAAACTCCAAAATTTTTGCACGAGCTTTTGCTTTAAGTAATGAAACAGTGTTGTATTCTTTTGTGCCATCTATTTTTACATCATCCAGTAGCCTGTTCATATGCAATTTCTTTGAGGAAAGTGACCAAGTTCCTTCCACCCCCTGCCTTTGTACCAAGTACATGTATTCTTAGTTTCACTCATGCCTTAGTTGACAGAAATGGATCTTTGAGTGAGTAGTTGACATGTTCCGTACCTCCATCCTACTCTGTTTTTTAAAGAAATTAGAGTGATTTTTTTTGTTATCTCTTTTATACTTCTCCAACATTTATACTCGTAAAAAAATTTGAAAAATGACTAGTGATTGTCTAAACTTAGACTGCCTACTAGGAATCTGGTAGATTATAAGAAGGATGACTTTAATAGAGACAGTAATAAGATAATTATGCTACATGAAAAGGACAGTAGTAGAGGGTTGTTCCAGACAGGAAAAAGTAAACTTGTCAAAACAGAAACTGTATAGGTAAGATACTGACTCCATAACTACTGAGTCTATTGTCTCCATGTTTTGAAGTAATATAGAATGTCAAGTTTTTTATTGAACTAAACATTTGTTGTTGTCTGTAGTATTATCAAGATGCTTATCACTGTCCACAACTCATCAGTAAGCTGTTCCCCTCCTTGTCAGACAACAACAAAGTTCTAGTGGTAGTGTTTTTCAGAACAGGAAAACACAAGTATATGATATTATAAATGCATTTTCTTTTTCCACTGGTGCCTTTAACTTTTGAAGATCCAGTTTGAGGTAGTTATTCTTAACCACAGAGCTGCCTCTAATAATCATGGGCAATTGTAATAAACAAAATTAATTGACCTCAGTCCATACACCTTATTTACCCCAGTTATGAAAGTATTCAGTTATGTTCTTCTCATGATATAGAAAATTTTTGGAAGTTGCTTTAGATACAGAATGTGAACAATGAAGCTCATTCTAAGTCTAATCAGATGATGAATTGAATACTCTCTTTCCAGTCCGCCTGTGTTTATCATTTCCACTAGCTTACAAATAGATTTTTGGATAAATAGTTCACTAAATTATAGATGCTGATGTTCTCTCTGCAGCTGGCAAGGTATCTACATAACCATCTTTAGGGTCTTCGATGCTTACTCTAAGTGTCTCTATAGATTAAAAGAAATAATAATTCTACAAGCTTTTCTGGCTAGATAAACAACCTTTTTACTTTACATGGGTTTGCATAATGTGGGTCTACATGAGATGGGTTCTGTCCTTGATCTTCTTAGTAGTCATACTCTTTACCTTTGAATTATTGTTTCTGTATATTCCATATATGTCACCAAAAAAATGCGCAGAGTTCCTAAGACAATTTTATGAGTGCTTTTTAATTTTGATATTGGTTTTACTCAAAATATTTTGCCTAATACCCCTCGAGACAATATTTTTTCATTTCACATTGGTGACTTACAATTACCCTGTCATGAATCAACGTAACAAAATTCTTCATCCGCTTTGTCATCCAGCTGGTAGTTCTTTCCCTATTAGCAGAGGTATGGTTTTAATTCCCTAGGTGGATTGCATTTCATGTTATCATTTTTATTGGTTTTTTTTTCAAGGTCATCTCATTCTTCCCAAGAGACATTCAGGTACTCCTATGGCTTTGTACATTTCATGACTTTCTGTCATTATAAAAATCCATTAACATCAACTATATCACTGTCATTAAGCAAGGTATTAAAGATTAACCACAAAATGAATCCGTTGAGTACTTCACTAGTAATCTCCCTATCACACGATAATTCTTTGTTCAACTTACAATTCTTGTACCATCTTAAGTGAAAATTTCCCGTGGGGTAACACATCAAGCATTGCAAAGAAGTCAAAATAGATTAGATCTATCACAACTCTCTTGTCTATAAAAGCAGTCATTTTGTTAAAGAAAATATTATATCAGTCTGACACAATCTGTTTTTGCTAATCCCCTGCTTCTATCTTTCATTTGCCATTCACCTCAATTTATTTAACTAGTACCTCCTTCATACCAGTTTTGCTGACTGTGGCCTCCCATTGAGGGGTGGTTCTGTAGTTGTCCAGTTTGATTTTTCATCCTGTTTTTAAATATAACCATTGCAGTCTACTCCTGTAATTTGGAAGGTTGTATTGGGTGTAAATGGCAAGTTTTTGGTAGTGGTGGACTGCAGGGATGGCCACTGTGAAAAGAGACAAGGGTCTACCCTTTACTGGACACAACTGGTTCTGGCTGGCTCCAATGGACCCACCACAGAACACACCTGACCATATAAGCAAAGATGGTGGTGCCTCTCTGAAAACATATTTAAGAAAGGGCAAAAAACATTGGAAAGAGAGAAGAGGAGGGAACAACAGAGGGAACTGCAGAGGAAATAAGGGAATAGTAAAGTCAGAGGAGATACTCCATGACAGAGTAATTATACATCTGAAGGAACTATGGCCCTGGAGGATCTGTGCTGGAGTATATGAAAAGGGAGAAACAAGGATCAGCAGAGAGAAACATCAGTGTACTGACCCTGACTTGCACTGCTCATTGTCTCACTGAAGGGACTGAGTGTAACCTGTGGTGATAACAAGACAAGACAACAAGTATCTGAAATAAAATACCGGATTGGGGTGAAAAATAAGAGAAGAGGGAGAAGGAGAAGAATTTCGAGTGAAACTGTGCCTGGGAAAGGGGGAGAAAAGGTGTTTTCAAGTTTTTCATCTTTGTTTCTGTGCTCTGAACAGTAATGGAACCTGACAATAACTTATTAACAAAGGTTTATTGAGGCAGTAGGAAAGATAACCAGCAATTTTCCCATATGGCAACTCACCCAATCACTGATAGCGAACACAGGATCATGTGTGATGCTGTGGCTCTGTCAACGCTTGGTGTCCATGTCATCTGGCACCAACAGACAATAGTGCAAATTACTTTAGAATGCAGGTAAGAGTCACACCACTCCTTAGCTCCAGCAGTAGCAGTGTGATTTGAGAGACTCACGCCTTCCATGGGTAACATGGCCAGCATCCTGCCTAGGCTGCCAATGTTGATCAGGGGGCAGGATATCAGTTTCCCGATATCTGAATTGGTAATTAAATATTTACGCTAATTGTCAATAAATGAAGTTAAATTCCCCAAGTTGAGTCTGTTTTGCTTACAGTAGAGCTGACAAGTCATATCCCTGTCTTTATTTAAACCCACAAGTTTTCTCCCTCTTGTCCTTCCTTATTTTCACCCTCCATCCCATTGGGGCAGAGAAAGGTGAGAAAGTGGTTGTGTGGGTTCTTGGCTGCTAACTGGGGCCAACCTACCACCCAGATTTATAAGAATATTGGTTAACAGACCCACAATTCAACCCATTTATTCTTTTTCAGAACTGTTGAGACAGATCTGATAACTACAGAATTTTTTAGGAAAAAAGCTAGTAAGGTGATAAATACTTGCCTAAGTGAAATATTCACTGAAAAGAGGCATGAAATGGAACATTAAAATAATATGAAATTAAAAATGAATTGGCCTGCAGCTATGCAGATTGATTCATGAAGAAGTTATGGAAAAGGTATGTCATAAAGTATACAGGACAACAGTTAACTTTAGGGTTTTTGTTTGTTGGCTTGTTTTTTTATTTCTGATTCTTAAATGAATAGGAGCTTTACAACAAATGCAAATATTTGAATGCAATCTAGATACAAGAACACACATTACTTTTTTCACATTAAGAGAAACACATAAGCAAAAGTGTTAAAGCTCAACTTGGCAAAGAAAGAGATAGGTTAGGGAATGTGCAAATAATATTTACTGGAGGGACAAGATATTTTTGGAAAAACATCTGCTAAGTGCATCAAAAAAGTAGTTTGGGACTCTCTAGAACATGATCCCAACAGCATGATTTTGTTGACTTACAATGTACTGTCGGGATTGCACAAATATTTCTTTGTTTTATTTTCCCTCTTTATATATTCCCTTTATGCTCATTAATTGCCCTAGGAAGGCAGAGTAATAGAGACTTCACTTGTTTTCAAAAGCACATGTGTTTAGACAGATGCTGGACTTTGAAAGGAAAGTAAAATGCCTTCCAGTGAAAATTTTGACAGATCTTAAACCCTGAAGGATCAGCTCAGACTTCCACAAAGAGCAACACTTCCCTGCCCTATACAGAAGACCAAAACAAGATATAACGGCACACGCAATTTCATCCAGCTGGGCAGCTGCTATGGTTAACATCCAGAAAAGAGAGGCTGGAATGATAACTGTCTTAATTGACTTAATTTTGAAGTGAACTATGGGTTTGGGTCCTGATCTCCTAAGAATTAAATCTAATACCCCCTGAGGCACATGTGACACCCATAAGAAATCATACTGGTTTTGGCTGGGATAGAGTTAATTTTCTTTGTGGCAGCCCTTACAGTGTTGTTTTGCGTTGGTGACCAAAACAGTGTTGATAACATACCAGTGTTTTTGCTATTTTTGAGCAGTGCTTATACAGCATCGAAGTTTTCTCTGTTTCTCCCTCTGCTTCCAGTGGGTAGACTGGGGGAGGACAAGAGGCTAGGAGGAATGCAGCTGGGACAGCTGACCCAAATTGACCACAAGCATATTCTACACTATATAATGTCATATTCATCAATAAAACTGGGGGTTCGGCCAGAGTTTGCCCTTACTTGAGAACTATCTGGGCATTGGGCTGACTGGTGAACGATTGCTTTTACGTCACTTGTTTTTCTTTGCTTTATTTTGCTGGGCTTTTTCTGTTGTTGTTGCTTTTCTGTTCTGTTTTATTTTTCTTTTATATATTAAACTGCCTTTATCTCAACCCATGAGTTTTCTTCTGCTCTTCCAATTCTCTCCCTCATCCCACCGTGAGGAGTGAGCGAGAAGTTTTGTGGGGCTTAGCTGCTGTCATGGCCTACTGGTGTTAAACCACAACAGAGATGAACACCATAACTCTTTTATTCTGAAACTATGAAATGGGGTAAAGTGATGATATATACCCAGGTTTAGTCCTGTACAGAGACGGTACATGACTTGGTCAGGCATCTCCAGCTAGGAATTACAAATACTCCAGAATGGGGTACTCATTCATCAGTATTGACATCTCCTATCTCATCTTTTCCTTTATTTTTTCAGCTCCAGAGTACATAAATTCCTTTCAGTACTGTAACGGCAGAGATAAAGTAGCATCACGATAACTTTTTTCCCCTCAGATATTCAGACTGCTTATTCAACATCGTGTAAAAGGTTGTCCTTGTACACTAAGCTCTATCATCTAGACAAAAAAATTACTTGCTACTGAGTGTATTAGAAACAGGAAACATAGAACATAAAGAAATAAAGGGAAAAGTGAAGAGATGACATACCCTCTGTCTTTACCAGAGTATTTATTTGTAGATTCAGTAGGTCCTGTCTATTATTATAATTGGCAATGGTGTTAAACAGTCTGCTAAAAATGCAAATAATTTTTGAGCACGTATGTGAAGTTGTATGCAACATGTCACTATTAAATCATATTGATGGAAAGCTATCTGCCTAAAATTACACAGAATCACAGGTTATGATTTTTTGAAGTCTGAAGTTTAGAATAAAAAGCATTTCTGTTTTACTTTTACCTGATATATTCTGTGATACTTCATTATAAGTCAGATGGACAATTATTAAAACTATTTCAGTTTTGTTTTCCTTATAGTTACTTTATAATAACAATGCTTAATGTGTAAAAGTTCACTGCTTTATGGTAATTACATACTGACAGAATTAGCAAGCAATATCTTCTTGGCTTGTGAAATACAATGTATAATTCCTTCATCATATAGGATAATGAGGCAAAGAAAAAAATGACTATCTTTTTCCTAATTTGAAAAATCCTATTGCCAAAAAGGCTGTCATAAAACATTACCAAAAGATCAAAGCAATTTGGACAAGGTATAGGAAGTGTAAAATAGATGTTAATAGAGGTTAACATTCCCCTGTTTGGTCCATTATCTCAGTTGCTGATGTTGAATGATTTATTCCTAGTTAATGAATAAACAACGTCTTCTAATCCCAAGCGCTCAGATAGGAAATCATCCATGCGTGCTAGGTATATTAAAGTGGACAAAAGTACTACAGGTGAATAGGATGTGAGAATTAGCCCAATGTTATACACAGTACCATTCTAATTCCTCTCTACTTAATGCAAAAGAATTATGACAGTCTTTTTGCTATATTTAAGGACCCATCTTACTTTGGTGAAAGTTACACAGTCTTGACATAGACACTTAAACTGCATCTGAAAATTCTTTTCCAATGTTTCTCATTTCTAAACAAATCTGCTTCCTGCTACACTGGGAAAAGAGGACAACAAGGCCTGCTTTTGAATACCCAAAATAGAAAAATACTGAGTATGGCAGACAGATGAGGCAGCAAAATCATAGTCATGAGTAGGAGAGAAAGGGGTCCTTAGGAGAGAAAGGGATCCTAGCAGTGTCTTTGGCTTTATGCTCAATAAAAAAAGGCTCAGTGGCAGCAACAGAGCTGCTTCCCAAACATTATCTTCTGTTGTTAATGGCAAAAACAAGTGAGCTTCTTTACCATGGTTCTCTGTACATTTCCCCATTGTTAACACTGGAGAAGACTCAAAATTATACTAACGATAGGTAAGGGGCTGTGAAGCTGAAAGAACAGTACATATCCCTTTTGAATTCACTTGCCAGGTAGAAACTAGATAGCCTTCCTCCCTGCATTGTCTCGAAGACAGGCACACAGTTTCAGGGTTTGCAGCATATTTCTGGATGTGGGCACATGGGCTGTAGAGCCTTGTTAAATCATTACTGAGACTGAAGGTATGATCATTCCAGAATAAAAATCTGCACCTACTTTGTGATGCACACAATGAAAGCTCTTCTAGATTAAAAGGAATTCATACCTGAAAGATCTGGCACATCTTCTCTTCATTTTTCTTTCAGCTTAACATGTGATTGCCCCGCCTTCATTCAAGGGGAGTGAAAATCAGAGGTAGTGCTAGATTTGTGATCACTGTAAAGTTGTCTATCTTAGAAAGAGGAAATATATAGGAAGGAATTTAATAAGAATTTCACATTTTCTCCTGAAATTTTCCATTAAAGTGCATAGAGGAATATTTTTAGATGAGATT
Source organism: Chionis minor (assembly GCA_013398295.1). Taxonomy (NCBI): domain Eukaryota; kingdom Metazoa; phylum Chordata; class Aves; order Charadriiformes; family Chionidae; genus Chionis; species Chionis minor. The sequence goes on along the minus strand of VZSF01003176.1, from coordinate 67,123 downwards.
TTAATTTACCCTATTTGCTACTTATAAAACAGGTTTTTTACTCAGATCTGGAGGAATATACCTTTATTTAATGATAAAGAATGCTTTATTAGTTAATGTAGTCTCTTCCTTTAATTGACACCTTGTATTGCCGCACACTGCTCTGCAGGTGTCAACAGCACATTTCCCATAACACAGTGTACTTTTTTTCTGTTTCTTTATCCTTAAATTGTAATTATTGATTAAATAGATAATACCTTAAATCTTTGGCATTTGAAAACTAGCACCACACATTACGTGTTCTTTAACAAAATGGCAGATGACAATTGCATAGCTTTAGGACAGTTAGTCTGACAACTATTATTGGCACATTAAGGGAATGCTAATACATGACTCAACTGATAAAGAATTAAAGGAATATACTTAGCCCCTGACAACTTGATTTAATAGAAAGTAGGTCTTGCCAAAAAAAGTTGAATTACTTCTTCAAGTAGACTGGAATATTGAATGATACAGGTACTTCATTCTTCTATTTGAGAAGTGATAAACAGGATTGTCTTTAAAAAACAAAATTGTAGAATAAAGATAACATCTACATTAAATGACTTGGGAAATGCATACGTGAGTTATCAGAAGTGATTATCTACATAAATCACCATCATGTGGTGATGTTTCTAATAGCATTCCTCTGAGACAAATACCATGATTATTATTATGTACTAATATGTGTAATACAATACATTTTATGTTATGTTAATATTTTATATATCAATATTAAATGCTTATGCAATATATTTTATATGTTCTGTACATATAAAATATATCCTGTGATCAAAATTTTAATCTGTAGCCTGAATATAAAACCAAAATCTCTAGCAGTAACATTTTCAAATGTCAGTAAATAGCGATCAGAGCATGGCAGTTATACTGGGGATCTGGATGCCAAATTAACCTCAATACTGTTTGATAATACACTGTAGAAACAGAATTATTAGTGCTTGATTATACACTTCATAACTTGACAGAACAGGAGAAAGTGTCCTGTTTCTCAACACCTCTGAGAAAGTATTAAGAATTATAATGCCCAGACACTTGTACATCTCTGTATAACATTCTGCAACTATGCTGTAGTTAAAAAAAAAAAAAAAAATAAAAAATACTGTAATCCTTGGCATTATAAAATGAGTAATGAGTAGGAACTTGGGAATGTGGAAATGTATTTTACTTTTTTCCCATATGTTGTAAATATATGTACTGCGAATATACTATATGTACTGTGTTTTCAAGGTGTCCTGCTTACTCTCCTTACAGAAAGCAACTCTGGAAGTGCAGACAAGCACTTTCTAAATTTGGCATATGGGACATTGCACGAATGTGTATATCTCGTGGAGTAGATGAGGGCAAGAAAAAAGTATACCTTGCTCTTTACAACCTGAGAAGAAGCTTTTTCAGAGAAGTATAGCCAAAAAGTAAAAGTATTCAGTGGATGAAAAGATGACTGAGAAATTATTTGATTACTGCTTATGTATTCCTTAGAAGAAAAACACTAATTAATAAAGGTCTTTTTAGTTTAGCAGGGAAAGGAAAATCAAGTAAAAATCAATGGAAGCTGAAGTCAGGCAAATTCAATTTGAGCATAAGGCACAAATATCAAAGACTGAGGGTAATTAAGCACTGGAAAAAGATTATTTCATTCTAGTTAAATACAATACATTTTTATTCAGACACAATTATTGACTTTGATGCAATCTTGACATTGGAATGACCACATAAAATGCAAAAATGTGGTCTGTAATGTACATCAGGAGAGAGAAGCTGATCAGATGGTCCTAGTTAACCTTTTATGTCATTATTTCATCTTTCAGTAATCTCAACTGATAACTGATTTTATCTGACCATTATCCATTGCTAAGATGAAAAACTTCTTAATGGAAGCACAGAAAGTTTTCCATTAATTTTATTTTGTTTTTATTCTTTCTGGATCTTATAAAGTCTCTGATAGGCTTTACAGAAATGTATTCAGAAACTGTTCACAATAACACTTGTGGAAAAAATCCTAGATAATTGTTAGTTGTTACTTTAGAAAATCCATTTCATCACTCATGAGGGATTTATAATTCAGCTGCTATAAACCTTATAATAATTCTGGTTTTAAATAGCTTAAATTGTTTCCCTGGTTTTAGCATCAGGATAATCAACACATTTTGCACCATATTCCATCTTAAATGTAGCATTGTTTTCAGCTGTCATATCTTAAGTACATATTTACTAAAATGAATTTAGATTCTTTGATGTTTATAGAACTACATCTATTGAAACTGTGATCCTCAGTTCTTTCAGAAGGGAAGGAGAAAACAATTGCTGGCCATACAAGCTTCCCTGCACTGCATTTAGCAATAGGATAGATTAGGACATGGGAGAAATGAAGAAACTACACTTGAGAGTCATCGTAAGAGTCCGATTTATGAGATTAAACTCACTGCTATCCATGTTCTGTCTCTTGAGCCTGTTTTTTCAGCTTAATTAACATTGTTTCTGCTTCACTGACGAGATGCTATTGCAAGGATACCCACACCCAGATTTACTGAACCTGATTTCTGGTGACCACTGGGAGAAATTAACTTGTGTCTCCTTCTGAAATGGCTATCTGAATTAAAACAGACAATTATTTAGAGCCCTACAGACACTAAGTTTCTTAGTAGTAATTAATTCTTTAAAACTCTAAGGAAGCCACAATAACAAATAATAATATGTTCAATATGTATTTTAATAATAATTTTCTGTCATGTGAATGGATAATGGTAGCTCCTATTTTATTACTGTAATCAATACATATTGTTTATGTCAATTTTAAAGCTTTTTCATATTCATAGAGACTTGAAGACTATGATTTATAATAATTTGACTTTTTCAGAGTTCAGAAATGGAAAGGAACAGCCTAAAAGACTCAAATTTAACTTAATTGAACCAAATCTACAATAGACTATTTCCTGAAATATTAAACAGCCCCTTTCAATTCTATTCCCTTTCTGGGGTTGCTGAGCCCCTAACCCAGTAAAATGAACACAGTCTGATATGCGTGATTGATTGTATCGAATATATTGACTATAGTAATTTTTTTTTTTATTAGCTGTTCAGATACGAATACACCTTCAGTGTTTGTGAATGATTTGTTTGCTGAGTTTGGCTTTGCATACTTTTATGTTCACCTAGTCAAAAGTGTGCATCACCTGAAGACCTTTTGTACAGCCTTAAAGAGATAATTCTAATCCCTTGATTTTACATTTCTGACCTTATGCATATATTAAAAGAATTTATGCTACATATAGATTGCTTTTTAGACATCTCAATGTTAAAAAGTTCCTTATATGCATCCTATTATTCTTTTTAAAGTGACATTGAAACTCTGATCATCTCCAGAGTAAAACTCAAAAACTTTCCTTTTAGACTCACTGTTCTGCTGCAATACCTATTTTTTATGATGCCTTTAAGAAATCAAATTACTACTTTAGGCAACAGTCAGAAAAACTTGATACACATGCCATTTCACTTTATAAATTTACTTCATGTTTTAAAGCCACTTTCTCTTCCTCACATTCCTAAAATAAGTTGTCTTTTATTATCACCATTTTATACTTGGAAAATTTTTGTCTTGAAGGAAATAATCCTTTCACTTTCTCTTATGAGTCAGTAACCAAGCTCAAATTAGAATTCACCATTCTGAGCTCCATACTCTAAACAATGCCATCTTCTTATTTCTTCTAACAGTGTTATGAAAAGATGAAGTGAGGCATAATATTTGAGGCTTTCTGTCATTTTCAGTCTGTTGTTAATCAGATCCACTGACTGAATTTTATTCTGTGATGTTCAAAACTTTGTTTTCATGTGGGTATTTTCATACCATTCCTTCCAGTTCTTCCTATAACATTCTGCTACATTTTCATCTGAAATGTTGACAGGCATCAGATATTTCTGCACATCATCAGATCACCTTTCCGTTAAACCTTAACCGAGCTAGATGCATTTAGTTTTTAGAGCTTTTCTCCAGAAGTGAATTTTGGGAAGCCTTTAATCAACTTTGTTACCCTTCTTTGCATCCTAATCAATTTGTTGATCATTAAGTGAAACTGAACATGAGCCACTGCATATGGTAGTCTGGATAGGAAAGTATGAAAGTTAAAGAAGGATAGATCTTATGTAACAATGTGGTTAATATATAACCTGAATGGTTAATGTTATATACTTCAGAGAAGATATCAGACCAATGAAATGCTGACTTCATTGACTTCCATGTCAAAATGTTCACTAACTTCAGTGGGGCTAAAATTTGTCTGATATACCACCTTTTAAGGTTATATAAAATTTGTGGATCTGTTCTGTCAGGTTACTACATTAAGGGCTATTCAGCATAAGTGACAAATACAAGAGATGGGAACAGTAATGTCAAGCACATGCAGAGATATGTACTGTAATAAATAGCATATAACAGAGACAATATCAAAGAGCAGAATTATCACCTCAGTGAGAAGCTTCTAAAATAACCATTCAAGTGCAGCCCGGGAGAGATTCAACCAGATGTTTGCAACTGATATGGAAAACAAACAAACAAAAAACCAGTCATGAATCACTTAGGAAAGAATTGTTGAAACTAGATGTACACATATTTTTATGTATGTTTGTACATGTATATATTTATGGAAATTAGAGTTGGCTGGGATTGCAACACTTAAAAATCTGAGAAAATCATTCCAGTTTTAAAATTTAAATGTCAACTTTACTAAAACGGTTCATTAATAGCATAGAGTACTAACTCTTAGTTTTTACACATTATTAATCATCATCACTACATATATGATGCTGTTAGTCTTTAATGTTTATACTCTAAATTAACTATGAGTATACAATACTGCAGAGCAGTTGCTGCGTAGTTAGCACTGAAGGCAGTGGTCCTTGGTGGCTCTCTGAGGTAATTAGACTTGAGAGCTCTTTGGAAATAAAAACCAAAACTGAAGCATACTTATCTTTCTTCTTCTCCATACTTTCTTCTCATACGTGGCTTTTTCATGCTGTTTGTGTCCCTCCCAAAAGGAGTTCTTCTCTGCTCCCAATGCTTTGTATCTAATTTTTGGGTTTTTTTACAGCCACTGTTCTTGTGTATTCAGGAAAACAGACTACCTATTTACAATCCTCTCTCCCTTTTATCATTTGGGTGTCTCCTACCTGCACCATGTCTTTCTTTGACCTTTTGTTGTCCTAGTGGTCACATACTGATGTAAAACGCTTATATACTGTGTCTGGCTATGACATCATAGTATTATAAAATACTTGTATACTGTTCTTGGTTACACTGTTTCAGTATTCTTATTTTTGGGTTCCATGCAAGACTAAATATTAATTCACTATTAGTGTTGCTTAGACAAGATGCTAGTCAGTACCCTTGTTGTGCTGAGTCCTGTGCTTCGTCATCAATCTGCTTTGTCATTTTATTAAATGCTATTCTTTTTTTCTGCTCTAACAGGAGTTCTGTATTGTCTTACATCAAAAAAACTATGCTCTGCACATGTGAGCTAGATGGGTGGGGGGGTGGGTGAGTGAGTGACTATATGGTCTCCTACGGATCTTCAAGTTGGGCTAATCAGTGAGTAGGGGTACTGGAAGGATCCAATATTGGAGTTGGACACTGTGTAACAGGGCCAAGAGACAGGGCATGTATTTTGGACAAACGTCAGGTCTGGTCTGGGGTTTAAAGGTTTGACTCATGAATCAAAAAGGTAAGTGTGTATATGCTACTAGTTAATTTCAGGCCTGATCTGGTATTATTTGTGTTTATGTGGACATTTTGGTCTGCCCATTTTCTGTCAGGTTGCTGATTGCATTTGTTTCCTGTGTGTATTTGCATCTTGATTTTTTTTTCAGGGCCTGAACCTGATGGGGGAAAAAAAGAAAAGATAAAAAGAGAGAGAAAAAAGGGCACCTACAGCTGAGAAGGAATCTTAATTATGATAGATATTTATCTTAGGGAAGGATGAATAACTTTTAACAGTTTCCCATCTTCCTTTTTACGAGAGAAGAGCTCTATACCACTAGGTGAAATTATTACATTAGAGTTAGAAAGTTCTGGAAAGTAGGATATAGTTTCTTACTGTCAGGAATTTAAGTGTAATTCTAGCACCCAAATCCCATTTTAACTAAGATTTAGGTAGTCTAGATATCACCTCATTTCTCAGTTGAATTACCTATATTTTAAAAGTTATTAAATCACTATTGTAGCATGCAGATATTTCTCAGCAAATATGTTTCTTTCCAAAAGACCTAAACTAATGGCTAGTTAAACCCAAAATTTGTAAATAGCTTTAATGTTCTGACCCTAAGGGCCTCATTCAATTGCCTGCACAGAAGTCCCCAGAGCAACACCTGTGTGATATAAGCAATCAGGATACGTATGTCTGACTGGCAGACACAGAACCAAAAGTCTCCAAAAGTCTGGAGCCTTTCTGGAGTGGTGAGTTCACACCCGCTTGGTTATCACAGGACATCTCAAAAAGCACTAGGCAGTTATTTTGAGCTAACTGTATCAGTTCCTCACTGCTCCAATTACTGAAAGGTGGATTCCCACAATTCTGTTCGGCACAAAGGCAACTTATATTCAAGCCTGTCAAGGTCACGTGTTATACCTGCCACCCTCATCTTAAATGATATGTCTGTACGAGGCAAAGGAATCAAGTACTATGAAACTGAGGTTCCAGTTCTGAAACTTTGGCCTATAGTCTATGCCATGCATTTTATATGTAAACAAAAACCTGTTCTTTCTAGTTTTCAAAAAGAGGCTGTGTTTCAACCCAGAAAGCTTTTAAGTTTGGCATTTAAGATAAATTATAGAAAGGTAAGGTCTGATAAGAAGGAAAAAGTAGGGGACTTCATGTCTCTCTGTTAGAGTCCTTCATAAAACTGTTCTACGCAAATCTACGATATACTTAGGAAAGTATTTGCAATGTCATTTGTAAATAAAATTTGATAAAAATCAGCACAACAGTCAGACGCGTGTGAGCTCTACCTCGGACTTTTGATGGCTACCTGCTAAGGAAACACCACCTATTATCTAGAACAGTAGCTTTAGATTTCTTTTCCCCATAATTTTGTAAGATGAATTGATTGTCTCTCAGAAGAAGGAAAGGAAGAAACCAGGTCTAAGAAATTGTATGATTCCACCTACAAAATAGAGATAAAGATCATACAGGTCTACATATCGGTTTCTAGGGTGTGTTTTTTTCAACAGGAGAGGGAGTAGTGAGCACTTCATTTCATTTCATTTCATTTCATTTCATAATTTCATCTGTAAACTTTTGTTTCTGTACATGTTCAGACACTGATCAGCTTAATTATTTTTAAGGCTCATAGTTATGCTTTAAAATGCTAAAAATAGGACAAAATTGGGTCTGCTTTCAGGGGAATCTGATACTATAGAGGTTACTTAGTATTCATTGCTGCAGCTAGTTGTTGCTCAAGGAGCTAACTTAGCCATGAAGCCCTGCTCAGCAAGACAGCAAAGAACCATTTTAACTATTAATTCAGGTAGTAAAGCCTCTCAGGTTGTGAACAGAAAAAGAAAAAAAAAAAAGAGAAGAAAAATTCACTCTTTAGTCTGCTTAAGGAAATTATATCTTCTAGGAGATAGACTCACAATCAACCTTTCAAGTATCTTGAGATAAATAAATAAACAAATAACTTGCATTTCTTCCTCCTTACAAATGATTCTCTTTCCATGAAATTCATTATTTGCCTATTGATCAGAAAGAGTGAGCATAATGCCGGAGTCAAACTGCTGGGAACTACTCATGGTTAGAATATGAGCAACTTTATTAAGTACCTTTTTATTCTAAATTAATAAAAATTAGTATAGTGTTTCATGAAAATACTATATTAAAACTGAAATTGAGGAGATACTTCAGGGCTTAAAAAAAGCAAACAAACCTATGTGCCACCATTTTAAATCACACAATACTGTTGCTAGTGGATGTGAGTATTAGAACAGGGTATGTCATACTTGCTTCTGTTACATCCTTCTTTTTCAGCCAACAAATATTTCATTTATCTATGTAATGTGAAACAACTCTAACAGAAAAGAATTCCCAAAATTTACTATAGTGTAAAGGTTATGGAACTGTTGAGAATACCTCAGCAGAGGAAGACCTGAGCGGAGTGTTCTCATTCTCTCCAAACCATTTATTTGTGTTAAGATCCTTAGAAATATAACACTATGTTGGCACCATTCTCTGATAACTTTTAAGGATATTCCTCATAGAACAGTACTTTCCTAAGCCCTTGTAATTGCCCTGGGAATGGTGAAAAAACCACACATACATGGTAGTATAAGGGTGTCATAACGTAATTTGAGATGGAGGAAGTATTTTCAGAATAATCACAATTGTTTAATGGGGCTTTTGTTTTCATGTACAATATCTGCAACATTTTGCATTTGGGAACTCTTAGGAGTTTAACAAATGGTAGATATTGTAGTGAGGAAAACAAACATTTCACAATGTATTACATCTCAATAGATAACCAGTAACAGTATTGCTCACATGCTGTTGCAAAGCACAGTGCTATCCTGGTAAACCTATCCACATGTATTTTTTTGCATCAGTTTGTTTTTGCTAAGGAACATAGTCTAGATATTTCCAGGAGGTTAATATCAGCTTGTTTGCCAAATAAGATCCCATCTTTCTTGGTTATGTTTATGAGAACACATTTTCACACTAAATTGGAAACAAATGAGTCTGTTGCCATTCCTCTCTGGGGCACACATACTCCTGATGCACAGATTTAACATAGGCTTAAGAGAAGAATGATTTGTGAGAGCCTGTTTTTAAAATATTGGCAGCACATCACTGAGGATTTCCTCCAGCAAAGGAAACAGATTATACCTTTGTGAGCTGAATGCAAAACTACATGGGGTTTCTTTGTGTTTGTTTGTAAAATGACATACACAAACAGCAAGGAAAACATAATTAGAAATACTCAGACTGGTTAACGGTAAAATATGGAAAAATTCCAAATTCACTATATTTGCTTTGCAACAAGAAAACGTCAGTAAAGCATAAACAAACTTCTCAAATAAACTAGAAAGATGCTTCAATTTCTGATTACTTTTATTAGACTCAAAAGAAAGATTAAATATTATTGGTTGAAATCAAATGCGGATAACATTCTACATCTGATTAGAATATGCATCTGCATATTCTGAACTTATAATATTTATTAGTGGCCAATTTAGTCACTTAAGTAACTGGGACCATTTCAGATGTTCTAAGGTTCTCACCTGTCTTCTAGAAGCCTCTCTAACAGCAGAAGGGCAGGCATGAATTCCAGTAAATATTGTCTCATACCTGTTTGTCACAAGTATATGTCTGAAACACCCTAAGCATACGAAATGGCGATAAAACTATGGTTGGGCAATCACATCCTTAATTTGTGTATTCTGATTTGTACCTCAAGTGCTGGATTGCCTATTTAATCTCTTCTCAGGCTATTAATGAAAAAATCCCAGACTAATAGAAACTGTACAGGAAAACTTTGAGTGCAACTTTGTACTTATATGTGCCCATGAAATTTGTGTAGTATCAGTAAAAGCATCTACAATTTCTAGATACAAAGTCAAAATGACTGGTAACTTCCTTTAATGACCAGCTTTATTATACCTAAGATATTTGGGTTAGTTTTTTTTTAAATCTCCAGTCTTACAAAACTGTTTTTTCCATCAAGTTTGTTCTAAAGGATTATATCCCCAGGACACTTACTCAGCCAGAAATGTATAGAAATAAAAATAGGAAATTAACACTATCTATTGAAAGATATACATGCAAATATGGCCTGTGCTATCAATAAATATTCACCAGGGTACTTAAAGAAGTACAAGAAAGAAAGACAAAATAAAATTGAAAAATATGTATAAATTTAAAATGAATATCAAAAATTATTGGTCTAACTGATATGGTTTTTTAGACAAGTGTTAAAACTAGCAGAAGAACCAGGCCAAGTGTATACTGCTGCATATTGCTAGACATAGGCATATCCAATTTAGTACTCAGGTCTCAGTGCTCCTGGTGTATACGATACCTATGAGTTTGCCTGCACTTGCATTCTGCTTTGGCACACACAAACGTAGTCGTTTGTTGAAGAATACCTGTTGCATTGGGAGTTTGAATTTAACCTTCACTTAGTAAACCTTTATGACACCTGAATTCAAACATAAAAGCCAAGGCACCTGTCCATAAGGTTGCCCTGTATGGTGTTAAAAGACTGGAGTATACTCTCAAGTATTCTACTGAACACCATAACCTTTTACGGTCTATGAAATATTTATGTAAGTGTAGGCTGGATGGTCACATTGATGTAAACTGTCACTGTACCACAGAATTCAAGCAGCTCTGACTTCAAAGGATGTCATTCTTTGTTTCTCTTAATATTCGTTTATAGGTAGCCTAAAAGAACACTCTCATGGCAGGTGACATGGGTACCCTTCACGTCATCTCTTCATACAGTAGAATCCATTCATAAGCATAAACTATTAAGTAACAGTGTCACTATAGAGATGGTTTGTAGCTATTTACAGCTGTTTGCCTGTTTCTAGATTAAGAAAATATTAATGGGATAGAAGAATGATCTCTAGAGTAAATTATTATGGAAGGAAAACAAGGTCTCAAGCTTTGCAGTACTTCAACTGTTAGCATCCCGCTTTGTCCACAATTACTTCATAACTGTGGACATACATACCTTTTTAGATTTGGAATTATGCCTTAAAATTTGTTTTTATCACCAAAAGCTCCTTTAATATAAAGTTTAAAAAAAATATTATTCGTTTTGCTGAATATGACTTTTTCTAACACAAGCTCTAAGACTCAAAGGCTTGTAAGGTGTGAGTATGAAAGCAGGTTGCAACAGATCTGCTTAAGAGACAAAAGCAAATAAAAAGCTTCTACAGTTTGTCTGTGCAGTATAACTGTTGTTATTGTTAAGTACGAACCCTATGGGAGCTATTTCACTCAGGAGACCGGAAATAGCATACAGGCACTTTTACCTCTAGGTCACTGTTTCAGGTCTATCTCAGATTAATAAAGTCCAAAATGTATTATATCCTCTGTCGACTCCAGAATGATTTGTGCCAAACGATTTGGCAATTCAAGATTAATCCTAATGGACCTCAAACGCTCAACTTTGTATCAAAAAAAAGCTTAGTTGCAAGCCTAACCAGCAACGTGGCAGCTTTCTTGGCTTAGGGAAATTGGTACAGTAGCTGTATCAATTTAGTTAGATGAAAAAGAGCTAAACCTTTGTATTTTGGTAAGTTGCTTATTTGCTGGAAAATACAGTTCTAATAATTAAAAAAAGCCTGTAAATTTAAAAAGTAGTTCAGTGGTTTAAATTAAGATGTTAAACTTACATATCTGTCCTGTTTTTAAGAGTTAAATAGTTAGGACACTTTATTGAGTATATCTAAAGGTGCAGCAGAGGTTCAGTTCTTATCCCATCCTGATAAGTCCTGGGCCTATAATACAGAAAAGCACCCAAAATACAACCTTAAAATGCCCTTTGGATTTAACCTTTTCTGTAATACCTATTCTTATATTTGGCAAACACTAAACCGAAGTCGGTAAACCAGATGTTTCACCTGTCAGGTGCATGTCTGAACCCCCACCCCTATCAACCCAGCTAGAAAATCTTCATTACTTCTCTTGTCTGAAATAACATTCTATAGTTTGACGCATAGTGAAACATTTGTAAGAAACGGGCTTGAGAAAGGATCACATTGTTACCTTATAAATGGATGGTTAACACCTGTCTCCAGAGTAATATAAGTCCATTTTAAAACCTAAATGAAAGAGGTAGTTTTAACCAATTTTGCTTCCAGCCAAGATTCACAAAGGCAGTCAGGATTTTGGATTTCCTTTTTTTTCTTTTTTTTTTTTTTTTTTTTCTTTACTTTTATTTTTATCTGTTGAATTTAATGGGACTTAGGTTTCTCAATGGAAAACTGCAATCTGCTTCTCAGGATTGTTACCTAATGACCAACTCTGAGATTAAGTTCCCTCAAGTGTTCTTTTAATGGCTGCGATACACCCCACTGGGGCTCTTGGGGTTTAAGCATTCACTTCAAAATATTGTGTGACAGACAGCCTTCTTCTTTAGACAGAGTGGTGTTTGTGTGTCTTTATTAGAGAATTACCTGTAAGAGCTTCCCTTTGGAGGGAGAATTCTGGGAGAAACCTCAGCTAGTTTTCAAATTCTGAGAGCACCCTAGAACTCCCTAATGGTGGAGGATGTTACCTCTTCCAGACAGCCCCTCCTCCCCCACCAAATCCACTACAGGGTCCAGAAAAATATAATCTTTATATATAAACTCATACTATCTAACCGTTATCACAGGCACAATGATATCATTTGTCCATTTGTCTTAAAATAATGGTTGATCTTGTTGTTCTGAAGATTCTTTATTAGACTAGAAGTTATCTTTTGTATTTCATTGGCTAACACAGGGTACTTCAGAAATGTACTTCCCTTTGGTGATTGCCTCCTTCTTTTTGTGTGTTTTAGTATGAAATTTTTTGGTCACTGAAGTTTACATTCTGCCTCAATCTGCTTTTACAAAAACAGAGATGGTACAAATGTAAGTACGCAAGTGGCCCACTGTTGAATGACACAAGGGGATCTGTTTACACAGGACATGGAAATTGCAGAATTGCTGAATGCTGCCTTTGCCTTAGTCTTTACTAGTAGAAGACCAGCCTTCAGGAATCTGAGGTCCCAGAAACTAGGGGAATAATCTAGAGAAAAGATTCACACTTGGTGGGAGAGGATCAACAAACTGGACATACAGAAGTCCATAGTCCCTGAGGGGATACACCCACAAGCGCCGAGGGAGCTTGCTGATGTCATTGTGAGGAAGGTAAACGCTACTCACACTTTCTGAAAGGGTAAGAAGGAGGATGCAGGGAACTACAGGCCAGGGAGCTGTGGTGGACAACAATTTGAAGAGTTACCAGCCACAAACCCTTGCTGAAAAGAAAATTCATGGTGTCTTGGGCTGCATTAGGCAAACTATTGCCAGCAGGTTGATACGGGAGAGTCCAGCAAAGGGCCACAAGGATGATGAAGGGACTGGAGTGTCTCTTCAATGAAGAAAGGCTGAGAGAGCTGGGACTGTTCAGCCTGGAGAACAGAAGACTCAGGAGGCATATTATTAATACGTAGAAGTACCTGAAGGGAGGGTGTAAAAAGGACAGAGCCAGGCTCTTTCCAGTGGTGCCCAGTGACAGAACGAGAAAAAATGGCTACAACCAGAAACAAGGGACATTTCATCTGAACACCAGGAAATACTTTTTTACTCTGAGGGTGGGCAAACACTGGCACAGGTTGCCCAGGTATGTTGTGGAATCTCCCTCCTTGAAGATTCACCTGTTTGCCTGTATTTAGGTCTTCACAAAGAAGCTGTATACATGTGAAGTGCATGTGGTGATCTAGTGTTGATTAAGCTAAGTAACTGTCTAGACTCCACTGACTTTAATGACTAGGGACAGGAATCAGCTGTTGAAGCACAGGTATCTAGTGCTATTTTCCACAATGTAGGTAACACCATTGACATCCATCTGCTGGTCCAGAAGTCTGCAAGTTTCCTGTAGTTCTTGTGCCACATTTGTCAGGTCCATGTTGATGTCCTGGGTACTGTTAGAGAAGTAAAATGGCATGAGACAAGAATGTGTGAACAATTCAATAGAGCCTCTTTTTTCCATCAACTTTTACACTTACATACAGACATGTATCAGCTAAATCCCTACAGTCTGGAGCTTTATCCTGTCCTATGTGTGACATAGGACAGCAGCACTCAAATATATGTGACAAGTATATTCATAACTGATTTCCTTATATCAGAATTGCATGTACTTATCTAAAGTATTCAGATAAAATATCCATTAGGGGAGGGAGAACCAAAGTTCACAATGTTATTGATTTATCAACATTATCAATTTATCTAATAAAACTGGCTACAGTTAGTACCTCAATTAAATTTATCAAGGTAAAAATATCTACAAACAGCTAAGAAAATAAATTTCAAAGTGTTATGTACATTTTAATGGCTGTTGCTTCTGGGTTTTGTTTTTTTTTAAACTAGTTGGAAGAAAATTTAAATCTTTAACACATGTGCAGTATGGGAAGCATATGGTCTAGTGGGCATGCATATTAAAGATATTCTCTCTTCTGGTCCTGGGGATGTGAAAATGCCTATGATGTTGAGCTTTGCTCTAACAAAAGCTAAGTGACACAGAGATTCAACACTGCTGCTTGGAGTAGTAAACTTGCGTTTCAGACATAATTTTATTTGAACATCTCCAGCTTAAACAACATGAGGTTTGCTGGGGCTATTAAAAGCTCTCTAATCTTAACTGAACAGCTGCTGAAGAACACAGTGAGAAGCAAGTATGCAATAGGTTAATAGAAAGGGGAAAGTCATCCAGCGCTTACCTGAAAAAACAGACAGGAATGTGGAAAATCTTAAAAACTAGCTCAGGCTTAGGGCCTTGCTCATAGTACTAAGCAGAATAATCTTCTCCACTAGCAGAACTGTAGACTGACTGTGCAAGTTTAGAAAATCCAGGATTTCTTGTTCTGCATTCATTATACTTTAAACATAATATGTCTCTTCTCCTAGCACAGGCCAGCAGCTCCATAAGGGCCAGGGAGTATCAGGGGCTCGTCATGGGGTCTGGCAGGGCAGGGCCCGTCCCACTGACCCAGCCAGGGTGTAGGTCTTAACACATCTGCTACTTACTGATTTTCTGTATCAGTTAAAACTAGAAATATTTAAGTTCATTTAGTCAAGCCTACATTGCTCAAATAGGGAACAGTGCTTTGAGTCATATGTAAATCTAATTTTTAACCACCTAGTGTATACAGGTTTTTTTTACCTATCAGGTGATCATCAGCTGGTGGCACTACCTTACAGCATGAACAAATGTTATTCTCCACCCTCCAAAGAAAAAAACATCTTGATAATAGCATCTACTGTCTAATATGGGAGCCAAATAGCACACTTTTCCAGGTCGGGTTCATGATCTGTCTTCTGGACTTTCCTTATCTTCCCAAAACTTAAAAGCAGCTAATAGTGTTTGGTTTAGATTTATGAATTCCAGGATTAGAGGAAAAATAATTAAGCATTGAAAAAGATCAAAGTTACTTGTCTCCCTCATTTCTTCATGATGTTCCTGGAGTACCTACATTTAGGTCTAAGTCTTTGGTCGTAATTTTTCCTGATGAAGCAAACACTTTCCATATAGACCAAGATACAAAACTTCAGTCCTCTTACAACTGCACTAGTCATTTCTTATAGCTTAATTTTTGTAATACACACATAAATATGATGACTGCTTCTTAGAGTTAATCAGTGACCAGTCAACTTCCCAAATAACACAGATGTTGTTTGAGATAAACCACAAGCAAAGCAAAAACAAAACCAAAAAACAAACCTAAAGAAATAAATAGGTTTTCCATCTGTTTTAGAGTTAATATCTATTTAGCATGTAGGAAATTGGCATATAAAGTCCAAAAGTCAGTTAATAGATCTAGAATGATGGTCTATGAAAGTGCTTAGCTGTCTCTTTAGATTGGTTCCTGTCTTTCTCAATTTTTGAATCAGATTAAAATAGTCCTCTTTTTCAGCCATCAATAAAAAGATGTATACTGTTTAACCAGTAGTAGAATTTGCACCAAGTCCCCTTTTCCACTCCATTGAAACTCCAGTTTTGTTTCTGGTGCTTAGTCAGGAATGTTGTAATTAGCATCCCCTGGAAAACATCTGTATCATACTGTGTAATTCAGTATATTCTGATGCTGTATTTCTCAAATGTTCCATGTGTCCAGAGCATCCATTAAACCTGGCTGGAACAGCCCATCAACATTCCATGCTTTCAGAATATAACATCGGGCATACTTGTTATTAGCCTTTCACTCCACATTTTATTTATATTATAATTTCAGTAATGGCTTTTCAGTTCAGACATGATGCCCTCTGTCAAAGTACATCTTATTAGTATTCACATACTATAGACTAATACAATAATCGTGTCAAAGATTTGCTTATCATCATCTCTATAATACTGAGGACCATAACAGATATTACAATTGTCTCAGTGTTCTGTATTATTAATGCTAACAGCTGCAAGTGCTACATGTTGCAGTAGTCTGAGCTGAAACTTACCATATTTTGACATATGACTAGTTAACCTAAGTTCAGAACTGGTACATTTCTTTAGAAAAGTGTTAAACTACTGTTAGCAGTTAGAAGAGGGAAAATTAGCTTTCTTTTAACTCCATCTGGCACATACTGAGATACCAAATTGTTACTAATAAAACACTGAATCTGCCTAAGTGCTACTATAAAATATAAGGTGAAAAAAATTCCGGGAAAGAAAGAGTAAGCAATGAAATATATACTTCGATAACAGCAAAAACAGAACAGAGAGGACATCAGGAAGACACAGAAACAATATTAAATTATGGCATTACAATGACATAATGTGCTTTATTGGAAGCATTTCTGATGATTCTCACAACTAAAATTCCAATATATTATAGAGAGAACTGTGTATGTATAGGAAAAATTAGCTGGAGGCAGCATTCTTATTAGGATTTTAAATAACCCAGCTTTGTGGATGTAAGTTACCCCATACTAAAAGAAAAAGAAAAAAAAAAAAGCAAGCCAAAACAAACCTCAATGAAAAATAGGTGACTGGTTCCTTTAAGCCATTTGAAAACTGCAGACCTACATATCAGAGAACTACACAAATTCTTATTAGTGGATGTAATGGTTCAGTTTTTAGGTAAAGTTGCAAGGAATTAAAAACAAAGAAGAAATGACAGATGGTATATGACTAGAGACCTGCAGGAATGAAAATTTCCTGGACCAAATCTCAAGGTACTCAGAATCACAAGATACCATTTATAGAGGGATTATCTCTTAGAAACCAAAGACAGGCAACCATGCACCAACTCGAAGAGAAGCCATCCTTGACCTACTTGCAAACAGAGAGGAATTGATTGAAACTGTGAGAAAGATAGTGAAATGTGGAACCAGTCACAATGAACTAGCTAAATCTAGAGAAATAATTAATGAGCACAAAGCACAATTGCAGAAGGGTGTGGGTTTTAAGAATGAAAATTAGGCTGAAATCCACAGGAGGAGGAGCCAGGCAAATTTCTGGACAGGTTCCCAGGACAGCGGGGGTGACAGAAGCTTCCCAGGACATTTCATGCTAAGACATTGGAGCCAGTAAGTGAGAAACCCCTGTAGCTGGTCTGCATGAGTTTATACATTTTTCACTACCCATGGTCCCACTTATCCACTGCATCCTATTGTCCTTTTTGCTGCTGTGCTCCTCTTCATATTCAGTGTCCCTTCCATACATCTGTATAGCAGAACCACATAGGTACTAATGCCAAGTGTTTAATTCAAATAGTATATCCGATGTTCATCCATACAAATGCCTGCAACAATTCAGGCCTAGTCATCCAGAGAGCAGCAAACAGGGAGAAATAGTAAGCCTAGATTTACAGAATATAAACTGTTTTAAAGAATGGAGTTTCCCAAGCCAAAATAATAATAATGACAAAAGAATTCTGAATTATAATGCAATTAATTTATGAACTGCTGTAGATGTGATGTATAAGAAAGCTAGTAAAATGTTTGACAATAGACTGAACTGTTGCTTCCAAAATGCTTTTGAATGAATTAATACAAATTTCACTATTTCCACTGTAAAATAAATAAAAGTGTAAATTTAAAGAGCTTCTCCCTACTCTGACTCTTTTTCACAGAGGAAAGGGACAGCAGAAACACTATAGTTCAGAAGAGATGTTGGGTTTTCAGTCACTCTCCTCTTTGTCTTCTTCTTATTGCTTGATGCACACATCTCCAGAATAATGGTTTGCACTGCTGAGATAAAATCTGTAAGTTTAGCATTATAGCACTTCCCAACCTTTCTGACATCATGAATCTTGACTGGGGATTCTGGACCCTACAGAACTGGGCAATACACCAGCTTAGGACCATGAGTTTTGAAATCGTTGTTAACATTAGACCAACACCATAACATGCATGAAGACTTACCAATGATTACTACTTTTCAAATCTTAATAGGGTGATTATGTTCAAAGACAAATATATGGGGGGGGAGAGGGTGGGGAGTAGACTATGCATGACTGCCTGTATTTTACTTCAGTTCCAAACACTTTTTTCTATTTAGTTCAGCTGAAAAGTTGACCAGATAGACTGTGTCTTATTTTGGGATTGCTCTTTCAGCTAGGATGCAATCCCAAAACAAGACTTGTCCTCAGGCTTGCCTTCTTGGAAGTAGGTGCTGGTCAGAAGACAGGTTTCTTTTTATGTACTTCTTTTTTCCTGAGGTTACAGTCATGCACACACCTTCTTCCAAGGGCTTACTGTAATCCGTGAACTCGATACATAATCACAATACTGGCTTTTAACACTTCTCTCAGAGTATGGTTAAACTGCCAAGGTATATTAGGAACACTGATGTCTTGTGGGTCTTACTAGACCCTCTTGTCACCTGGAGAATAGTAAACATACCATTTATGAAGGGTGAAAACAATGGTTGGACATGTGGTTGGGCAGCAGTCCTGACTAAAACCATGGTTTTCCCAACAAATGAAATCCTTCAGTTTTGTAGAGGTTTATGCGTAATCCTTTATAACGTATAAATTGAAAAACACATCTCAAAGAATTAAAAAAAAAAAACCTGTCTGGAGGGACTTTGAGATAAATTAAACCAATACATTGAAAATACTGGGGCTCATTCTCTGAGTCACATCAGCTGACATCCATACTATTAAATTCATATATACTCCAGAGAAAGTATGAACTCCGCTAATTTGTCTATTGGGAATGGCCCATGACCCATGCTAACTCTCAAGCGTTTAATATAAATCGTTTGGGAGACTGCTGATGAGAAAAAAACCCAAAACCATGCTAGGAAATAAAGCAATTTAAAGCATTTAGTGATATGTGTGTATAAAGCAATAAAGTTACAGTGCTCAGGAGTGTTCTTGGTGCTCTTTACTGGAGACCACAGTATCTTTTAGTAAACTATTGCTTACACAGAAAAAGAGAGTGCAGTTTTTTATAATTCTTGATATATCAGACTCCACATCAGGCAAATACATTTGGGAATACAGGATGTTTAGAGGTAGCACGTTCTAAATTTGACTTACTGGGACTAAGAGATATAGCGACTGTGGTATGAAAGAATTGCAAAACTATTATTGTAGAATGATCATTTCTTTATTAAAGACAAGGTGGACTGAAGTTTTACAGCTTCCTGCTGAGGATCTCCCACCTTGTCAAGCAAACTACAGGGAGACCAGTAGCTGGGTAGATAGTCTATGGCCCAGAAAACTGCAGTAATTTTAATCTCATATGAAATAGACAAATGGAAAACAAGGATTGTGGCTGCATTCATAGTGGTATACAGAGGACAAGTGCTAGAGAAGATTTGGCACTAGAGATTTAAATCACACTATAAAAGGCAGAAAAACAAAATTTTCAAATTTTAATAGATTGAAAATGTTTAGTATTAAAAATTAAAAATTTTATACAGAAAACCTTTAACAGTGAAACAACACTCATGACTGTAAGAATTATGGAAATAAAGGAAAACCAAAAAGTACATTGTTTTGATAATTTTACTGTTAATTCCCAGACAATATCAGTAGGTTTAACACTACAACACTTTCAAGAAGATCCAAAAGGAAAAAGTTGAGATGTTCTCATAGTCTGTGAAGCAGAGCTTTGTCTCTGAGAGAATCTGCTGCCACTGTACTGTAGTACACTCTAGGTTTTACAATATTACTGGAAGTTCAGAAAAAAAGGAACAAAAGTATTAATAAAGTTGAATTAATAAACATAAAGAATTTTGAAAGGGGAGTTAAGTGAAAGTCTAACAGTACACAAGTATTTTACAGTGTGTATTGCAAGGTTTTATGGGTCTGTTTGTGCTGTAATTACTACCTTGAGTTTAATATTGATTGAAATTTTTGGTTACCACAATGAACACTGATTGCATTTGTCATTTTGCTTGATTGAGTAATAGATAATTAGACTTCAGGAAGAACATTTCTTATAACAATATAAGGCTGTATAATGAAAATGGCTGGGAAGTATTTGTCCATTATTTTTCTTCCTTGCTGTACTAAAATTTTTTCGGTTTAGGTTGTTGGGGTTTTTTCCAATTTCAAAACAAAACAAAACAAAACAAACAAAAAAAAAACAAGTGAAAATTGGCTTATTTCTGCTTTTGTGAAAAATCTAGCAAATATTTCTATATATTTTTTAATAGGCTTTTTTTTTCTTCCCCAGAAAAACAGTCTTCTCAAATACCCATTTGATTTAAAAGTGAGAACCTATCCCCACACAGTTAATCTGCTGGATAATAATATGAGAAAAATCTGTTCAATGGGAGCTTTATACAATGCATTAATTTGTTGATTACAATTTCTATTTAGTCAGAGACATTTTTCCTCACAAATGTAATCAGAGATTTTTACCAAAAGTGCTATAGATGCAAGTGAAACAGTGACTGTGATTACGAATACAAACCAAGGAGAAAAAAAAAAAAATGTTAGATGCAAATTTGAATAAAAAAAGAACTAGTGATCCTTCAAACTATAATGGACAACATTTATTAATAAATGTACAAGTTAAGAATATTTTATACATATACAAACACTTTCTACATACATACATAAGTAATCTGCATAATTTTATCAATTCCTAGCATAGTTGTAAATTTTGTCCTCTGGCTAACTTGAAACAGCCAAAGATGGAAGGTGGAAAGAAGTTCTTGTTAGTAGGAAAAACATTACATCAAGCAGCATCCTTTTGGCAATGAGATTGACAGGGTAATGGAATAGGATTTTTTCCTGCCTCCTATTTCTCATTTCCTTCCTGTGAATGGAAAACACGCTTGGGAACAAAGACTGGGTTTGGGTTTTTATTTATTTGTTGGAGTTTTTTTCAGCTTATTATGACTTAAATAATATTATTACACCCTGAAAAAATCTGTATACCTTCTCTTAAGGTGAACATGTAGCATATATTCCAGCTGGTTTTGTGAGTATGGAAAAATTAAATTTTATTCTCAAATTCTGTCTTATGAACTCTGCCTTTTATTTTAAAAATTTAAACATGTTTATTTTAAACATTTTGTACAAAACTGGTGGACTTCCCCAAAGATACATTCTTGATCTTATAAACCCCCTTTAATTCATTTTGGCTACAAATGCCATTAATGATCCTATTGGGCATAGCCAGTGCAGGAACTCTGGGACAGGGATTGTCCCTTATTACGTGTATTTGCTGGGAAGATTTTTTTTAGTTATTATTACTATTTTTTCTTGCACATTTCATACAACAATTAGTATTGAATAATTGTCTCAAATTGCCATCTTATCCTCATTTAAGTATATTTCAATTCTGATATATACTGACGATGATACAAACTAGCATTAGTAGACAAAATTAAATTTAAATCAGATGAGAACCTGGCCTTGATTCTGTTGGTGAGATTTAGCAGTGTTCTCCAGATGGTTTATACCACTCTAGGAACAGAACACAGCTGTAAACATGGTTTAATGTTTGTCATTAAACCAAATTCATGACTACTTTGTACACAAAAGCAATAAAGTACTTACAGTAAACCAGTGAATCTGGCCCTCAAGCTTGCAAAGACAAGACCAATCACACTCTTCCATAAGTCAATGTGTTTTCTTTTCCCCTTCATATATCATTAATGGAGAGGGATTGGGAATCCATTGCCTGTTACAAATTATCAGCTTCCACTCTGCATGATCAACAGCTTCATTTTTTTTTGTCCTACATACATCTGAGCCAGGTGAGTGATAGCTAAGCTTTGCCTGGGGTTGTACAATAAGCTTCTACTAACCAAAATGAAGACTAACGCTCTTTTACGAAAGGGACAGACAATGACTTTGTCACCTAATTATTTCAGCTCAAAAGAATCATCTTAGGTATTCCAATGCTTTAGTGATTCAAAATACATATCTCTAAAGCTCTTTCTAGATTCAGATGATACAAATTGCATGACTGTCCATCAGTTGGTTGTATCAGACCCACCAGATCAAGGTAACAAAGAGGGCACTTTCCCACCTGTTTGATTTAGTTCAAGTTTTTAGTCCATGCTTCAGTATTGCAGTTGACCATTACTCAACGGTTCTTGGCACATCTTGATAAACATTTTTACCAAAGATTTAGTAAAATTTTTGCTCAAGCTGAATCTGAAAGCTCATTTCTGCAAAGTTA
The DNA here is from genome assembly GCA_013398295.1 of Chionis minor. Lineage (NCBI taxonomy): Eukaryota > Metazoa > Chordata > Aves > Charadriiformes > Chionidae > Chionis > Chionis minor. The sequence goes on along the minus strand of VZSF01003176.1, from coordinate 44,760 downwards.
TTGATGCTGATACCTTCCAATATTAACTTTACAACAATTGCTTAGTGCCTTTAGAAGTTTTATAGTGTCATGAAAAAGGAATGAGATTACTTTGATTGAACTATCTGAATGGAAAATGATGTTCTGGTAACAGAAAAATAACTGTCAGAATGATGGAAAATACCAGTAGAATTATGTGTTAGGTAGGTGGAGACATTTCGGTTCCAAAATTATTGGTGATGCTAGCAGAATTTTTCTCCAGGCACTCAGTAATGACCTTTGAAATTTTGCTTCACAGAATTGTATGAATCAGAAATCCATGTATTCAATGCCATAATATTTTGTATTGTTGGACAAAGATGGCTATAGAAATGACGTATCACTTTTGGATTTTCCAGGAAGTTAGTATGTCCACATTGGACTAAACCTAAACAAAATGCAATTGAACAGATTTTGGTTCCACTCCAGGTGAGTCTTCAGCAAGAGTGAAAATGCAAGGTATACGTCTTTGATCTTTTAAGATAATGAGTATATCTTATACTCATGGACATGGGTGACACTATAGATCATTTAACAGCTTACAGTAAGATTCAAAATGTACATTGCAAAATAGTGTTCTTCACATTACCTCACCATTTATCTAAATGGGAAAACTCATTGCTATCTTAAACTTTCTGGAGGAAACAGTGTCTTCCTTTTATGCTCTTACTTTACTTGTTTCCTCTCCATACACTGGAGACGAAAACAAATAATTTAAATTAACAAACTGACAATAAAAAAGGCCCGTTCTGAATGCTGCCCTCAGGTCTTTAAAACGATGAAAGCACTTTGCGTATAAGATTGCTCTAGTCTCTGAACATGAATCCCAGTTTGAAAGACTGAAAATCTCCCTGAAGTCTGAAGCACTTAAATAATTTAGATTAAATTTAAATTGTGTTACACTTTACAAGCCCAGAACCATAGTCACATCTTTACTGGGAAGCTTATAAAAATTTGAAATGCTCCAATAATTTTAAATCTTGTAGAAGCCTAGTACTTTCCAAATTGAAGTGCTAATAAAAAAATTAGCACTGAAATTTAAATCTCTATGTGCAGTGTAGAATGATTTAAAATTATTGAAGCTTTTCAATTTTTTATGAGGTCTCTATGTAGAAGTGAATCAAACAGCATTTTTAGTACAATGGAAATAAGTTAGAAAAGAAAACAAAGAAAAACTGTCATCAACATAGCAGTGTAATATGACGACCTTTCCAGGGTGCTAAAGAGAAAAGCTTTGAAAAAACAACTGCATACTGAAAACTGAAGCAGATACAGTCCTCTGTCTAAAACATTTTAGTAGGACTCAGAAGATATTAATTTTATGTTCTGATTTTGTGCAAACTATTTAATTTCTCTGAATCTCCATTTCTTGCTTTCTTATTTAGACGGTAAATTCATTGGGGTAAGAACTTTCTTTTTTGTGGCTGATCCTCATCTGACTAAGTGTGGATACCCACCACATTTACATCCACTGCTTCATAGTTATTGGAGGGAAAGATATTATTTTAAAAGTTTGTTCTTATAATTGTAAACCCTGCAATAAGGTACAGATAGAAATCACATCTTGAAGAAGCCTATTAGTCTCCATCGACAGTAAGTGGAGCCTAGAGTTACTAGTTTAGCTACCAATCGAAGTATCTAAAGTTGAGGGAAATGAAGCCAACTTGTTACTATCTTGTCTATTCTTAAAACTTCCAGATATTCCCTCAACACCTATTAATAGCTATAAACATTTCAAATAGACAATCTTAAATCATCTGAATCTACAAGTGTTAGATAAGTGTTAGGCAGTGACTAACTTTACAAACAGTGATTATGCGTCAACCTCTCAGTAAGTTGTTCACAGATATGTTCCTGCAGGGAAGAGAAGAAAGAAAATACATGGGTCATCTGTATCTAATTAGATGGCTTTTTTCTTTCCATAATGTTCACAGTAAAGAGAATTAAGAAAGAAATATATCAGGTATTTGGTACACTTTAGCTGTAAGTATGAATAATTTTCTTACAGAACTAATTATAGGGGAACCTGAAGAAAATTCAAGTATTTCCAATGACGTGATGCAATCTGAATTTTAATGATCAACTGAGATTACTTTATTGGATGATAAAATCCTTCTGATGGCTGAAGCAGCCTTCAATGCAGAGAACTACAAGTTTTCACTAAGCTGGTGCAAATGTCTGATACATGTGCAGAAAGAATGTTGTATGACACCTGCAAAAACATATTCCGACCTCTTGTTCCTTCCCGCAGAAAATCCAGTCTCGTCACATTGATATACAGTGGTCTGTATACAGTTCTGCTTCTGGCTATCTGAGGGACCAGTTTCTAGTTACCTTATTACAGATTCATCCAACAATAGCTGCAGCATTTTTTCTAGTTGTTGCTAGGTCTAAATGTTTAGTGGTTGAATTTTCAAGTGGTGGGTATTTTTTCCTGTCAAACTCACCTATTTCTTAGGTGTGTCAGTTATTGTAAGTGTGACTTTATTCTGCTTACAGAGTAAAGCTAATTTTAAAATATATTTGGGTACTGAGGACTGTTACTGTTTGCTTCTCTTTATATTGAAAATTAAGTATAGGTATCTGAATGTATTTGAGGTGAAAACAGGCAAAGGAACAAAAAGACTTAAGAAATTATATTTTAGCACAATAGCAGTGGGGGAAATGCATTTTGTCTCAATTATTACCATGTCTTCCCTTCTAGTGAAGTTTAAAGTGTCTAGGGACAGAAAAAAAAAAAAAATCACATGAAATATTTTTTCACTGAAATGATCGTTTCTAAAATTGTTTAAAGAAGACAATGTGTGATTTCTTTTCACATAAACTTAGAAAGAGAATTCAAAGGTAATTTATTACAAACATAAGTTCTTGAAAGAAAGAATACTTACAGGACAAAATACTGAAAATGCAATAACTGAAAATGGAAGCAGAAATTTTTGAAAGTTGTTGCTTTATATACGTCCATATAATGGAAGAATACTAGCACAGGATTCAACAGATCTAGAGTCAATTGTCTATAAGTTTTGTCAAGTAATGGAGTGCTTCACTGTCACAATATCTATTCATGAACTTATTTTACTTTCTATGGATCGATTATCTGTTTGGGTGCACCAGAAAGTGTATGATTTTCACTTAGTAGATCTACATATATAATTTTTTTTTAGACTAATTTGGTATTGAGAAAGGAAATTACTTTCTTCCTAATATGTTGGATGCCCTAGCCATGTTCTTATTTTTTAGTAGTTATAGATGGCCTGAAAAATTAATGTGTCAGAATTAATTAATCTGAGAAACTTTGAACCTAGTTTGCAGGCGCTTAAATGTAAGGGAACCATAAGATGCCCTTTCAAAACAGAACTTTATTGTCCTGCAACAGATCCACAGAGGTACTGAGATGTGTAATTCTTCATATCCCATTGCTTGCAAAGAGGAATTAAACCACTGTTGAACAGGCCTTGATCAGGGAGATGGAACACCTCTCCCATAAGGACAGGCTGAAAGAGCTGGCGTTGTTCAGTCTGGAGAAGGCTCTGGGGAGACCTTAATGAAGATGGGGACAGACTTTTTAGCAGGCCTGTGGCGGTAGGACAACCTGTAATGCTTTTAAACTTAAAGAGGGAAGATTTAGACAAGATATAAGGAAGACATTTTTTACAATGAGGGTGGTGAAACACTGGAACAAGTTGCCCAGAGAGGTGGCAGATGCCCCATCCTTGGAAACATTCAAGATCAGGTTGGATGGTGCTCTGAGTAACCTGATCTAGTTGATGGCCTTTAAAGGTGGCTTCCAACCCAAACTGTCCTATGGTTCTATGATGTCATTTGCATCTGTGGAATAAGACTTTTATGAACTGCAAAGAAGCTACTCAGAATTAATTTAAGAATTTACCTTTTATTCTTAGATATATATCACCACAGTTAGGCATATGATGCATCCAGGATTTCTCATTGCTCTAGCCTTTAGCGTGTGTTAACTCCATAGGCTAATTTGAGTCACTTCACACCAGGTTACTGAAGTAGACACACAGCGCATGGAAAAGTTTTAATAAAATTTATCATTTGCCTTTGTGTTACATATTCTTATGTTTTGGTTTTTTATATGTCTTTTTTACAGAATGAATGAATGGCTCCTAGTCTCTTTCCTAATGAGTTAAGAGAGAATTTGCCTCATAATTAAAGGAAATGAAAACAATTCTGGTACGTTTTGAACTTATGTGACTATTACACTGTCAGACTGAAGTACAATGTGGAGATCCTTCAGTTAGCTTGAATTTAAGTAGGGATAAAAAAAAGTTAAATTGGCTCATTTATTGGTGACTTATAACCGCTGGCAGTTCCTTTCTGTTTCCTAATTCAGAATGATGCTGAGTAGTTTTTCCTTAAATAGAACTTCTCAGTAAAGGAAATTTAGTTTGTGTTATTACTATTATTATGAAAAGCTTACTTGGAAAGTCCAATACAAGTGACAGCAACTTCTGAGCTTCTAATTCAGGGCTGGGCAATCAGCCAACATAAAAGTGTACCTGTATTCCAATGAGGAGGTTTAGTAAATATACTTAGATTGCAAAAGCAGCAAAGATGACTTCCGGTATTATAGTTGCAAAATAGAGATAAAACATTTCCTATTTTGGCAATAGAAACGCTGTGATCATAAATATAAGAAATACTGAGATTATGTATTGTTCCTGTTAAGGGATCCTATAAATGGCCACAGCCTCCAGCAACTCCAGAGCATGGGGATTCTTCCTGACCAGCCACTAGAGACCGGTGCCATGTACCTGAGGGTCTCTGTTCCAGGATGTCAAAGCCAGCTGCTGGTTTCCCACATGCACACATACGCACAGACCCACACACACAGAGCACGTGGGCAAGGCCAGTCACACAGAGAGCCACAGACAAGGCATTGCCTCCAGCAGCACCCGCATTCAGGACTCACACCAGACACAGGCACAGACAGCCACGTCCCCTCTTCCTCTGGGGCTGGCAGAGGCAGAAGGTCACTAGTGCAGCACACACACCACACTCCCCAGGTTCACAAGCACATGCACACCCCCCAGGCACCATCACTACCCCTCTGCCCACCTGGCACCCCTCTCCAGATCCTGACCCCCTTTACTTGCAGCATGGGTCTCCAACTCACTGTCTGGTCCAGCTGGGTGCTTGCCGTACACACACAGCACTCACACACTTGTCCCACAGACACCCCACACTCATGAGTCTCCCTGAATAGCCCTACGTACCCTCTAGCTGCCTGATACCCCTGCCCAGACCTGGGGCCTCCTGCTCCTTTGTTGGTCTAGCTTGGAGTTTGCTAGCAAATCCACACACACCCCACACACACAGCCAGTTGAGGAAGATACAAGCAGTCACCCTCCCCAAATGTCTCGCATGTGGGCATGTTGAGGAGGTGACCTACCATCACAACACAGCAACTCGCATTGGATTACATGTAACCAGACCTTTTTATAGCCCTTTCCATCTATTCCCCACTTTCTTCCTCCCTGACTCCCCTCCCTAAAAAATTATTTAATAAATTTTGCTTAGTCTCAGATGTCACCTTGCAGTGACATCTTCATGGTCCATATCTTCATGGCACCATATCTTCATGGTCTTGTATCTCACCTCTTACCACTTAGAAAACTCAGGTTGTCTCTCTCCAAAGCTGTGCCCGGAGTTCTTAATGGCCCTTCAGTTAGTAATTTGGGACTTTTGGTCTTTGCCTTTGCCCCCCTCGTCTATCAGGTTTATGTCTCTCTATTCTGGCTTCCCTCTTTACTTATTATCCTTTTTTACTTTGAAAAGGTCCTTGATCAGATAATCTTAATGAAGCAGACCTCTCACCCTCCACATACCCTTACAGTTACCATAGAAATACAGATAATAAAACCAGCCATACCAGATAAAATAGATGTTTTATCATTCTTCTTTCACTTTATATTGAAATATTTTCAGAAAATATTTTCAGAAAAAAACACAAATATTTTCAGAAAAAAAAACCAAAACCCATGATTGGAAAATTAAGGTGTTTTGTCTGTTAAAATTTTAAAAAAGTGATTTGGTTTTTGAGACTACAAGGCTACAGATTAGGCATGATCATATATTTAACAAACTTAATGAGTCAGATCAATAGAACATCAGGGAATGAATCAGCGTATGCAGAATGTTACACAGTTTTATAAACAAAGAAGTGTAAGCAAACATCTTTCCATGCCAGAAGGACTCTGCAAGAAAGGAACCTTTTATTTGCTGTTATGAAACGATTTACTAGACATTTGTTGGTGATGACAATTTACCAACTGACTAATAGATTGCATAATTATGGTCAAATAAAACTCATATTTGTTCAATTAAGTTCAACTTAGTATTTCATAGATAAGGAAGACAGTTAAAAAGGAGAGGTGCTGGGCTCTTTCTAAATATTTTTTATAAACTTATATCCAAAAGAATACAATATTAAATGCACCCAACAATTTTTGGAGTAGGAATAGAAACCATTGGTCTTCCTTCACAGTTGTAAGCCTTTAACAAATTAAGCGGGAGAAACATTTTCAGTGTGAGACTTTCTCACTTGCTTTTTGGACCAAATAACTCTTTTAGCAATGCCATAATAAGAGAAGCTACTTCAGCACAAGGGGCTGACACACCATGACTTCAGAATCACTTTTACTCTCAGAGTTAAGAATTGTGCTTTGAAATATGAGACATGGAGTGAGATCCAGTGCAGCAAAATTAAGTGGGATTTATAAAATCAGACTTAGTAAAACTATCTGTATAATTTAAGTATTTATGTTCAAGAAGAAAACTAAGTCCTTTGAAGGCCCTTAGAAGGAGAATCTACCACTTTAAATTTAATTGAAGGGCAGAAAATTACTATCTGGATACTTCAGTTCTCTCCTGCATTGCAGGATAGTGATTTAACTCTGAATTTAAAATATTTTTACCAATTAATTTCTTTTGCACGTAAAATGATTAACCCTTACATTTTGTGAGTAACTTGGTCCATATATAATGTATTTTTGCTCAAAGCTCACTAGATGTAGTGTAAAGCCGTAAATTGGACAAATGAGGGCTATTTTATAGAGCGCAGGGCACATTCTATTCAAAAAAAAGTCATGATACAGGTATTCACAGAAGTGGAAAACTATATGAAGTAGGGGTATTTTAATATAAAAAAAAAAAAAGTATGTATGTGTCTGTAGTGTTTGGATTCTATAAAAGTATTTAACAAATAAGCAACTATTTTTAGGATTTAAAGTCTGGATTTTAGACCTCTAAGTTCCACCTGAAATTTCTCACAAGGTTCCTAAATCCTGTTGATGATTAAGTCACATCTTCCTTCCCAAATGGTAGAAATAAAGTTGAAAGTAAGAAAATATTTTAAAACAATGCAAACAATGTAATCTTTACCTGTTGTTCTGTTATCATGCAACAACAGATTAGGAAGTCCAAATTTTTCTAATACTCTCGTCTGTTCCTGTATCAGAATTTTTTATTTGTCTGGTCATCCTTCCCTCTGAGAAAGTATGTTTGTTAAATGCTACTAGTTTTGCTTGTCTCAACGATCAGAGACATTTGTCCTTTGAGTCAAACCACTCAGATACAGGAACTCTGTTGCTGTCTGTACTGGTTCTGGCTGGGATAGAGGTAATTCTCTTCACAGCAGCGCCTGTGGTGCTATGTTTTGTATTTGTGAGGAGAACAGTGTTGATAACATACAAACATTTTAGTTATTGCTGAGCAGTGCTTACACAGCATCAGGGCCTTATCTGTTTCTCATGCTGCCCCACCAGCGAGTAGTCTGGGGGTTCGCAAAAGGGTGGGAAGAGACACAGCCAGGAAAGCTGACCCCAATTGAGCAAAGGGATATTCCACACCATATGAGATCATGCTCAGAAAAAAAAAAAATCTGGAGAAAGAAGGAGGAAGTGGGGGACGTTCAGAGTTACGGTGTTTTGTCTTCCCAAGTAACTATTACGTGTGACAGAGCCCTGCTTTCCTGGAGATGGTTGAACACCTGCCTGCCATTGGAAGTACTGAATGAATTCCTTATTTTGCTTTGCTTGTGTCCATGGCTTTTGCTTTGCCTGTTAAACTGTCTTTATCTCAACACACAAGTTTTCTCATTGTTACCCTACCAATTCCCTCACTCAACACGCTGCAGAGGATCGAGTGAGCAGCTGTGTGGGGCTGAGATGTCTGTTGGGGTTAAACCACACCACTGTCTGTCCTGGTTTGAGGTAAAACAGGAAAAACTTTGTTCAGTAACTCCACTTTCTAACTAGGCCTCTTCTAACTGCTGAAATTAACAGCATGNGTGTGACAGAGCCCTGCTTTCCTGGAGATGGTTGAACACCTGCCTGCCATTGGAAGTACTGAATGAATTCCTTATTTTGCTTTGCTTGTGTCCATGGCTTTTGCTTTGCCTGTTAAACTGTCTTTATCTCAACACACAAGTTTTCTCATTGTTACCCTACCAATTCCCTCACTCAACACGCTGCAGAGGATCGAGTGAGCAGCTGTGTGGGGCTGAGATGTCTGTTGGGGTTAAACCACACCACTGTCTGTCCTGGTTTGAGGTAAAACAGGAAAAACTTTGTTCAGTAACTCCACTTTCTAACTAGGCCTCTTCTAACTGCTGAAATTAACAGCATGTTGTGCAGAAAACTGTTCACTCTTGGAGTGATAAGACCCATGTTTACAGTTGGTGCCAAGGCACGGTATGCAGAGAGGCTCTTGCTTATACTAATTACTATAACAACCAAGGCCAAACAACTTTGTTATTTGCCCTGTTGGAGCATTCGAAGTGGAAAAACATAGAGGGGTCACACCTGTGAGGAGGAGCAGACAGGACAGGTGCCCCAAAACTGACCCAACAGGGTGTTCTATCCCATCTGCTCACGCTCAGCATAAAAGCTGAGGGACCAAAGTGTCAGATCTCTTTCTTCAGTGGCTGGCATCCCAGGAGGACTCCGTTTGTTTGTCTGCATTTGATCCCGATCCACGCGTTCCTGAATCCAGATACAGAATCCAGTATAGAATTTATAGCATGGTGCATTCCATATTTATCAGTGCAAAATGAATACTAGGGACTTTGTATTTCCTTGAAATGTTCAAATTATTTCTTTTTTCTGCTCAAAGTTTATTCTTAACACAGAACATGATAAACAAGTTGTTCATTGATCACAATTTTTAAGAATGCTTTTTCCGAGCAAATGCATTTGGGGTATCTAATAAAAATGCTTAGTATGATTACCACTGTTTGAGAAAAGATTTCAAAATATTTTTGTGAAGTAAATGTATTCAGTTTGCTCCAGCATTATTTATAGTAGTCCTACTTTTCATTCTCCACAAGCATTCAGACATTTAATCAGACATTTAATAAAAGAACTCTTTCAAATCTCTTGCTGCTAGAATGTGTCAGAGTAATGCAATGCCCATAATGCCCACATGCTGATCAGTTCTTCTTTTTCTGAAGTGTCCATATTAAATAAAACTATTTGGCACATTTCAAACACATTTTCAAATGTTCATAGGTATCCCGTGGCGGCAAGGAAAATATCATACTGCACTTGCTGAGCTGCTAAGTTGTCATTGAACCTCATTTTATTGTTCCTACAGACAGTGATTTAAAAAGTGACAAATTTTAAAATTACTAGAAGTACATCTGAAAGTCATAATTGTGTTTGATCCTATGGATCTACATAGATATGGCCAAGGAATCTTTCTTAAGAATTAAATCTGATTTATATTGATACAAATGAGGATAGAATTTTTTTGTTGTTCAAATTACTTCATCTATAGCAACAACTCATAAAATGCTAGTGGAAAATCAATGGAAAATGGTGTCACTGAATTTTTACTTTTAGTTCTGCATATTGAAATTTGATTTCACGTGTTAAAGGTAAAAAATATCAAAGCTACAACATCTAAAAGATGAGATATTTTAGTCAATATTTACTAAAACCATACCATGGTAATATACAAATCTTGGCTTCTTTTCCTTCTTTTTTTTCAAGTGAAATATTTGCCTGTATCTGTGAAGTTGTTAGTAATACCACAGATAGTAATGAAAGGTTTCATTCCAGTCTTCCAACAGTTTAAAACCAGTGTAAGTTTGCAAGGATCAGTACCATAGTAATTTAGATATCTATATAGACATACAGATATAAAATCAGAATCAGGCCCTTCTACCTTCTATTTTTCAGTTGGTGTTCCTGCCTTGGTGTATACCTAGCTTAAATTGCCATCAAATCTGTGAAATACTCTAGGTTTATGGTAGTAAAAGATCTGACCTCACCTTTTTCATTCAAATCCTGACTTAGTTTTTAAATGAAATTGAGGTTTGCTCCAATACCCAGATGCCTGCCTTTGCCCAAAATAAAGACATTTCACAAGATCAGCATAACTGCAGTCTCTGCAGAGGTCTGGATATATGCCAGTTTTAAGTGGTGTTGAATCAGCAAAAATGTCTGAAAAAATGTGAACAAATTTGTCAAGATATAACAGTCATAATCCTAGCTTAGATTTAGGGTCACTATTGCTCTATATTACCAGCAGAATAAAGAGGCCAGGGCACATATGTCCACTTGTCAAACATTCAGTATTTGAAGCCAGGGGGATGTCTCACTTGCAGAGGCATTACATATGTATACATTTCTATGAAGGTAAAGAGGTAGTTTCTAATTTCACTTCCTCCCCTTCTGGTTTTGGTTGGGTTTTTTTTTGGGGGGGGGGGGGGGGG
>VZSF01003176.1:0-33974 GCA_013398295.1 Chionis minor | reverse complement strand
TTTTTTTTTTTTTGGGCTAGATAATAGTCATTATAACTCTACTCTGGAAAGAAACAGTGCTACAGGAGTTTCTTTGCCTGTTGGTGACTGATTTGTGACACTCCTACGTGTTGTTAATTATTTTTATGAATAAGGAAACATAAAACTGTGAGTTATTTAGAGTAACTCAGTAGGATGAAGCATGGAGTAAGATAGGCAGTGAAAAGCTGTACTGGCAAAGTTATCTGGTCATCTGACTGCATCGTTCGAAATTATCTTACCCTATTCAATTGCTGTCAGTCCAGCATTCCGTCAGTACCTAAGAGCTATCCTTCTGGGCATACCAAGAGTCATATGAGTCTTGGACACGGCTGAACAAGTAGGCCCTAGCTCATCATTAAGAACAACAAATCAAGCATTCCTTCAGTTCTCTCTCTCTTTTTTTCTTTTTTTTTCTTTCTTCAGTGAATCCATAATTCTTAGAACATTACTACTGAGTACAGAAGAGTTTTTTGCATGGACAGTAATTTCCACTGACTTGACCACAGGAAATATATTAAAGTCTACTTTTGCTTAAACAAAATGAAGTATTTCAGCATTTTGCATTCAGTATTTTGGTGGGAACTTGAAACTCTAATGAAATTCATCTCCACCAACCTGAAATAATTATAGTTAGTAGAAAGTAATGTTTGTTTTTGGGTGCTATTCACCTCACCCTAAGGTAAATGTCAAAGATTTTGCTCTATAAATGTATATTTTTGTTCCTCCTTGTAAACAGAATCAAGAAAAAAAGTTCCAGTGATGACAGTGGCATGCATTCAAGAATTCCTAATTGTACGAGTATGGGAATTCAGGAATTTCAGGTTGCTTCATCTTCTAGTTCTGCAGCACTGCAGATTCACACACTAGGAAACAAAAGGGGACCTTGATTGTGTAGCCCAGTGACTACACCACTCTGGGAGCTGAGAGTACTAGTCTCTTATGCTTGAATTATTTTTCTTTTTTATTCAATGCCTCTTTAAGTTAATGGAATAAATGACTAAAACATGACACTCTTCATCTTGGCTACATAGTTACGTACCATTTTAGGGACCCATTTCTGGATCTTTAATATAAGACAGTCTCAGATTTTGAAAGTGCTTGTACTCTTGCATGAAACAGTCTCATGTCTATAGCTGACTATCATTGTATAAATAAGTACCTATTTTTAAAAGTTATTTCTTCAGTGCCTAAGCCAAGGATAGATCATGTACATTCTCCAGAAATAATTCAGGAGTTCCTTAAACAGTCAGGTATTTCTGAGAGACAAATATGTATAAAAATGAAAAAGCTGGGCTTTTTTTTGTTTCCTTTCTACAAGTAGTATCGTTTAAAGGCTATTTTCCCTGTAAGAATTATTTATTTACTAACAGAAAAGCAGTGATTTGTTTCACGATATTGCCAAAGTTAACTAGCCAAATCATAATTTGGATGGCATTTTTGTGTTGTTTTTTGCTCACTGTTACTCTTTTGGACTACATCTGATCAATTAGAAACTGAAAAAACGAGTTCTAGGTACCAGTGATCATAGTCATTTTGGCAAAACTGAAACAGTGGAAAAACCTGACCTGCTTAAGATACTGGCTGATTTACGTTTTGCCTTAGTCTGTTTGGAGAACGTCTGGATATGAAGGAATAAGAAATAATGAGGTAAAACTTTTATTCTTTTATTACATTTTCAAGGGCAAAAGAGATGGACTCCACAGGTTGTATCTGTAGCCAAACTGAACTGTCAGATGTTACTGAGAATCATTCCAATGAGTATGCCCTAGCTGGAAGTACTTTGTTTCTATTAATGGTTTGGACACATATGGCATTCTCTGATAACCTTCCATGCCTCCATATTGCACTGTAAATTGCACTGGGTATCCTGGGCAGTGTGCCAGTCGTAGACATCCATTTGGAAATTCCAGCGTTCACCCTGACCCCATCTGAACCATGCAAACTTCATAATCTTGTCATTACTCCTTATATAATGGGAACCATTATATTGTGCCACTGGCTACCTCCTTGTGTCAAAAGGGATCTGTGTGTGAAGAAGAGGTGAAGCCAGACAGAAATGGATTTTTCCTGTGGCTCTCAGGATCTATGTATATCTTTATCTTAAATCTCATCTGCTTGCATTGCTTCAGTTTTCAGTCATTTTCTTTCTATTACCCTACCCACCCCATATGTTAAGGTTTTCCAATGTCCTCTATGCTTCTTGCATCAATTCCTGATCATCTGCCCAAAGGCTGATACAAGTGATCCTGAAGTGTATGCTAACATAAAGAATTAAAGGGCTGTATGTAGTTGCGTCAATGCGCAGAAAGAAGACTTTGAGAAAAAATGGCTTTTCTGCAATCATAATACTCTTGTCATCAAATAGGGTTTGTCATCACTGAGATTTTTGGGTTTGGTTTGTTTCTTTTTTTTTACTGAAAAGAAGTTAGAACAAATTTCCAGGACAAAATATATCTACTACCCACACATCTAAGTAGTCAGATAGCTAAGACCAGCATTCTTTCTAAGTTCTGTAGGATTTCCTATTACCTCCATCTTCCTGAGCAATTACTTTCGACATACAAAGTATGGAAAGGAACTAAGTAGACCTAAGAGCTCTCTACTATGTTTCACATCTATTATTTTTGAAGTTTGTAAATAGAGAATTATGAGCTCTCTTTCTCAAATTCTCTGCTTTCATCCTGGTCTCCTGAAAAAAGAGGACTTATGAATAATTTTTTTTGGTCTAAATCCATCTGCCTTTATAACTTTTTACCTGATTTCTGCCAAACATGAGAGAAACATTAAGGTGTCAAGTTGTAAAAATCAGAGACCACATAGAGGAGAAAAATCAAAATTGTAATGTCTGCTTTGAAAAGCTGGCAGACAGAACCGGACAATCAGCATATGCGTACTGAACAGACACCAGCACACATACAGACAGTCCAGCACTCAGGCTGGATCAACACCGGGATTATGCAGGTGATATCATGGAGGAAAATGCATTGGGAAAAAGTTACACAAATCTTTTTAAAAGGAGATTTCAGTAATTCTGGCACTCATAGGAAATTAATTTAAATATTAATTTTTTTGGTTACAAAAGTGTCTGAATAGCTTTTATCTATGATATTGGGCTATCATTACAGCCCAGTTTCTGTAGCTCTCAAAGATTATATGTAGTACAAATATTAATATCTAGGTTATTCAACCTAATTTTTACTTGATTTCTTGCTTAAATTGGAGAAAATGACGAAACTGTATATGGCTTCTGTTCCCATACTTTCCAAACTCTGAATAAAAACTGAAAAGGAGCAACTGTGACTTGTGCTGAAGGCAAAACGTCCTTCAGGCTCTGTCTAGACAGTCTTTTTCATGCTTGTGTAATCTGTTACAGTCTCTTGCTCCGAAGATTGGCACTGAATACCGATTACAGCACCTGCTTTCTGGGACATGCAGGTGTTTTTTCTTTGGTTGGAAACCAGGGAAAAGAGAGCTGGCATGTGTTTCATATGAAGTTACCTTACTCTGATATGGAATTAGTATGTAGCTAAAGTAGCTTTGGAACCTGTAGACTGCAAAGTGCTTGCAGGTTCTGGTAAGATCAGTGATCTCAAGCAAGACATGGAGTAATCATTTACGTCCAAGACCCCTACTGCTCCTGCCTCTCTTCCCCTCCTGGCTCTGCCACCTTTTCATTGAGTGTTTTTAACAGGTTAGACTTTTGATCCTTTTTGCCTGCACATACCTTCTGTTGTTTCATTTCCATCAGATCAAAAATTCATTGACATCACATCTCATCAATGTTTCAAGAGCTTTCTCCATTTTAACATGTGAAAGTCCAGACTTTGTGTCTTGATTCTTATACATGCCTCCAAATACAGAAATGAAATAAACATCCAGTTGTTTACCTATTTTATAATAAAGGGGGTAAAAAAAAAAATTTAGGTCCTTAACTGGGTAGGTTATTTTACAAAGACACATATTTAATGTCTTTCAGCCCTAAGTCTTCCTATAAGACTATAAAGATTTTAGGATTTTTCTCACACCTAAATCAGTTGCTTTAATAAAAAACATTATAACTCTGTAGGAAAATAATCAGAAAAACAAAGTGCATCCATAGTTTCTGAGCGAGTAGGTTGGTAACTATCTTCTGTTACTATGAAGTTCTAGAAAAAGTGTCAAAGTATTACATTAAGATCACTAGTTTCAATTATTTTGCAGCTGTGATGTGTTCTTTGACATTTAGAATCACTGTGAATATCCTTCAAAGATAAAAAATTTACTTTTCATAAGCATTAACTGAGGTCATTATTAGTAACAATGTGCTTATAATGTGAACTGTCTTTATGTTGCTTTTGTTTTTCCAAATCCTCCTGTCCATAATGTTCTTTGAGGCCTTTAATGAGCTAAGTGATAGTAGTAAGTTTTAGCTAGCAAGAAGTTATTATTTTTATCTACAATAAGTTGAAGATACATATAGAAACAAAATGAATGACTAACAAAAAGAAATAAGAAAAGAAAAATTATGTATAATCTTAGTTTATATGCTGCACTGAAAAAATGTATGCACAGTATCCAGCATGTTCACCTTCATTCTCTGCCTCCTCTCTGCACTCAAAATAGTTTACCTCACTAGTCTGTGAGAGAGTACATTGTCTCAGCTACTTCTAAGACTATTAAAACACAATTATTAGATTATTTTCCCTGGCGTGAAGATCACCAAAATGCATCAGCAAAAAAAAAATGCCCCAGAAAACCCTGCAAACTAAATGGAGTTATTTTATGAAGGACAATAAGTCTTCCTATAGGATGCAGGGACAAGAGAATTATGGGACAAAGCAAAGATTTGTGTGAAACTTAGCATGGGGTATTTTAAGAAGATTGTGGAAATGTGTGAAATTTATTATGGCATGTACAGGAAAAGGATCAAAGGCAGGGATGAAGGTGGACTGGAAGGAATAAGGTGGGGGGAAGAGGGAAAAGGGGGTAAAAGTCACTGGTTGTGTGTAAGTAATCTGTTGCTCAATACACTTGTCTGAACAAGTCCTCTGCCTGATCACTGCAGTCTCTGCTATCTCCTTACAGTGCTCCATTCCTTTTTTCCATGTGTGTGTTGTTTGTTCTCTATGTGCATATGTACTTGAGCCGCTAGTGACTTTCAAGCTGGACTGGCCAGCAAGTAGAGTAAGGGCTATGAATGACTGCATATGCAGAGACAGACCACAGGTCTGATGCCCAGTAGGTCTGGGTTCAAGTAAATGGAGGAGACCAGGCTCTGAGGCCAAGCTACTGAAGAGAACCACATTGTGCTTGTGTATATTCTAGACTTTAATCCTGATCAGCTGAAAAGGTGGAACATAAGTAGGTGTGCTGTTCATGTTTATGTGACTGTTTCAATCTGTGTGACCAGCTGTGTTTGTGAACCAGGAATATGCATTCAGACTCACTCCTGGCTGAACCTGGGGACACAGAGCCAAAGCAGTCTTGTATCTGTCTGACAGGGACAAGAGGACATCTCAGTGTGAAAGAGGTGATGCTATGTGTGTCAGGGAGGAGCAGAAGTGGGTTACTTCACAAAGCAAAACAAGTCAGGAGATGAGGGTGACAGCAAAGCAGGCAGGGCAATGAAAAAGATCTAGCATCTGAAGAAGAAGAACAGGTCTAGTGCAAGACACCAGATTCAGCCATCAGTTTGGTTGTAACCAGACAAGGCCATAGTGATGAAGCCAAGATGTCAAATCAGTAAGGCGAGATCAAGCTTAGCAAGGCACAAGGCCTGGCACAGCATACTTGCAGTGTAGCCCAGGCAAGACCATGGGCAAAGGCCTGTGTTTAAATGTAGCTCCCAAGATGAGGAGTGGAGATTCCAGACAAAGCTTCTCACAGCTCTTTCTTCATGAATTAGCTGTTTTCACACAATTCTGATCCAGGCTTATACAGCTGTACCCTATCAGACCTTACCTTGAACATGGAAAGCTAGCAGAGGCAGAAGAGGGTGCACTCATGTGTCTTAGAGTAGGTAAGCTGATAGGCAAAACAAATTTTATAGAGTAAAACAATAGTTTATTTTGCATCTTCCATTACTTCTATTTTTATTTGACATTCTGCCTCTTCTGCTGTTCCAATAAACCTAGAGCAGTGTTACAGCAGGATGTAGCCACGCTACGTTCATGACTTGGAAATGGAAAGACTTTCTGTGTTAGAAAACAGACATCTAGAAGTTATGTCTCTAGTTTCGAGCTACTTACCCTAAGTTCCAAATAAACAATGTAGACTAAAAAAGCATTCAGAGGATGTTTCATTTGTCTTTTTTCCCATGTATTGATCCCAGGGACTGCTACTGGAGCCAATGCGATTCAACATCATCATTAGTGACATAGAAGATGGGACAGAGTGCACTGTCAGCAAGTTTTCAGATGATACAAAATTGGGAGTGGCTGTTCCACCAAAAGGATGTGCTGCCATTCAGAGGGACATTAACAAGCTGGAGAATGGGCAGAGAGGAAACTCATGAAATTCAGGAGACGGTGCATGAAATTACACCTGGGTTGAAATAGCCCCATGCGCTAGTTCATGCAGGGGGAAGAGCAGGTGGAAAGCAGCTTTGTATGGAAGGACCTGGGCGTTCTGGTGGACAAGCAGCTGAGCTAGCAATGTGCTCTCATGGCCAAGAAGGCCAGCAGCATCCTGCATCTAATGCAGCCAGCTGCATTAGAAAGAAGGTTGCTAGCAGGTTGAGGGAGGTGATCCTTTTTCTCTACTCAGCCCTGGTGAGATCACACTTGGAGTCCTGGGTCTAGTTCTTGCCTCCCAGTACAAGATGGACATGGAAAAACTAGGCAAAGGCCGGCAAAGGGCCACCAGGATGAGATGGATGGAGTTAACTTTCCTCATAAAAGCCTGTACAGTGCTGTGTTTTGCATTTGTGGCTAAAACAGTGTTGATAACATACCAAAGTTTAGGTTATCGTTATTCAGTGCTTGCACAGGGTCAAGGTTTTGTCTGTTTCTTCTCTGCCCCACCATTGAGTAGAATGGAGTGCAAGTGCCTGTGAGGAAAATAAAACCAGGATAGCTTGACCCAAATTGAGCAAAGAGATATTTCATTCCGTAGTACTCAGCAATAAAAGCTGAGGGAAAGGAGAAGGAAGTAGGGATATTCATGGCTATGGCATTTGTCTTCCCAATTAACTACTATTTGTGCTGAGGTCCTGCTTCCCGGGAAGTGTCTAGACATCTGCTTGCTGATGAGAAGTAGTGAATGAATTCTTTATTTTGCTTTGTTTGCATGTGCAACTTTGCTTCACCTTATCTTGATGTGTAAGTTTTCAGCCTTTGCTTTTCTGATTTTCTCCCCCATCCTGCTGTGAGCGAGTGAGAGACTGGGTGGGTCTTAGCTGCTGTTCCGGGTTAACTCATCACAGATGTTTATAAACATCTGATCAGAAAGTGTAAAGGTGGACTCTTCTCTGTGGCTCCCCATGATAGGACAATGGGCACAAATTGGAAAACAGGAAAGTCTTATCTGAATATAAGAAAGCACATCTTTAGTATGAGAATGGTTGGGTACTGTAACAGATTGCCAGAGGTGTTGTGTAGTCCTGACCTGGGGAGGTCAGAATCCAATAATCTCTGACCAGGTTCTTTTAGATATTTCACACATGGATATTGTAATGTTAATATCAAATTTATTTATNTGACAGCAAAGCAGGCAGGGCAATGAAAAAGATCTAGCATCTGAAGAAGAAGAACAGGTCTAGTGCAAGACACCAGATTCAGCCATCAGTTTGGTTGTAACCAGACAAGGCCATAGTGATGAAGCCAAGATGTCAAATCAGTAAGGCGAGATCAAGCTTAGCAAGGCACAAGGCCTGGCACAGCATACTTGCAGTGTAGCCCAGGCAAGACCATGGGCAAAGGCCTGTGTTTAAATGTAGCTCCCAAGATGAGGAGTGGAGATTCCAGACAAAGCTTCTCACAGCTCTTTCTTCATGAATTAGCTGTTTTCACACAATTCTGATCCAGGCTTATACAGCTGTACCCTATCAGACCTTACCTTGAACATGGAAAGCTAGCAGAGGCAGAAGAGGGTGCACTCATGTGTCTTAGAGTAGGTAAGCTGATAGGCAAAACAAATTTTATAGAGTAAAACAATAGTTTATTTTGCATCTTCCATTACTTCTATTTTTATTTGACATTCTGCCTCTTCTGCTGTTCCAATAAACCTAGAGCAGTGTTACAGCAGGATGTAGCCACGCTACGTTCATGACTTGGAAATGGAAAGACTTTCTGTGTTAGAAAACAGACATCTAGAAGTTATGTCTCTAGTTTCGAGCTACTTACCCTAAGTTCCAAATAAACAATGTAGACTAAAAAAGCATTCAGAGGATGTTTCATTTGTCTTTTTTCCCATGTATTGATCCCAGGGACTGCTACTGGAGCCAATGCGATTCAACATCATCATTAGTGACATAGAAGATGGGACAGAGTGCACTGTCAGCAAGTTTTCAGATGATACAAAATTGGGAGTGGCTGTTCCACCAAAAGGATGTGCTGCCATTCAGAGGGACATTAACAAGCTGGAGAATGGGCAGAGAGGAAACTCATGAAATTCAGGAGACGGTGCATGAAATTACACCTGGGTTGAAATAGCCCCATGCGCTAGTTCATGCAGGGGGAAGAGCAGGTGGAAAGCAGCTTTGTATGGAAGGACCTGGGCGTTCTGGTGGACAAGCAGCTGAGCTAGCAATGTGCTCTCATGGCCAAGAAGGCCAGCAGCATCCTGCATCTAATGCAGCCAGCTGCATTAGAAAGAAGGTTGCTAGCAGGTTGAGGGAGGTGATCCTTTTTCTCTACTCAGCCCTGGTGAGATCACACTTGGAGTCCTGGGTCTAGTTCTTGCCTCCCAGTACAAGATGGACATGGAAAAACTAGGCAAAGGCCGGCAAAGGGCCACCAGGATGAGATGGATGGAGTTAACTTTCCTCATAAAAGCCTGTACAGTGCTGTGTTTTGCATTTGTGGCTAAAACAGTGTTGATAACATACCAAAGTTTAGGTTATCGTTATTCAGTGCTTGCACAGGGTCAAGGTTTTGTCTGTTTCTTCTCTGCCCCACCATTGAGTAGAATGGAGTGCAAGTGCCTGTGAGGAAAATAAAACCAGGATAGCTTGACCCAAATTGAGCAAAGAGATATTTCATTCCGTAGTACTCAGCAATAAAAGCTGAGGGAAAGGAGAAGGAAGTAGGGATATTCATGGCTATGGCATTTGTCTTCCCAATTAACTACTATTTGTGCTGAGGTCCTGCTTCCCGGGAAGTGTCTAGACATCTGCTTGCTGATGAGAAGTAGTGAATGAATTCTTTATTTTGCTTTGTTTGCATGTGCAACTTTGCTTCACCTTATCTTGATGTGTAAGTTTTCAGCCTTTGCTTTTCTGATTTTCTCCCCCATCCTGCTGTGAGCGAGTGAGAGACTGGGTGGGTCTTAGCTGCTGTTCCGGGTTAACTCATCACAGATGTTTATAAACATCTGATCAGAAAGTGTAAAGGTGGACTCTTCTCTGTGGCTCCCCATGATAGGACAATGGGCACAAATTGGAAAACAGGAAAGTCTTATCTGAATATAAGAAAGCACATCTTTAGTATGAGAATGGTTGGGTACTGTAACAGATTGCCAGAGGTGTTGTGTAGTCCTGACCTGGGGAGGTCAGAATCCAATAATCTCTGACCAGGTTCTTTTAGATATTTCACACATGGATATTGTAATGTTAATATCAAATTTATTTATTTGAAGTTGGTTGATGTTACACAGAATTTCCGATTTAGCAGAGGAATACAAAACTGAAAACACAATACAAATGTAATTTACACTTAGAAAAATATAGCAGTTCCAATATACACTTGAATCACAATATTCATGTGACTCCCATTACCGGTCTCTATGATATGATCATTGTTATGATGCTGGGTGTTCCTAGTGGCTGGGAAGGAAAATATGGGCTGAAACTACCTCGCGATTGTTGTTCTCATCAAAATCCTTTTGCTATAGTTGTCTATTTTTTATAGCCTATGTTGAGCTGAGCCATGTGTTCATAGCATCATAGAATAGTTTTGTTTGAAAGGGACCTTTAAAGGTCATCTAGTCCAATCCCTCTGCAATGAACAGGGACATCTTCAACTGGAACAGCTTGCTCAGAGCCCCATCCAACCTGAATGTGTCCAAGGATGGGGCATCTACCACCTCTCTGGGCAACCCGTTCCACTGTTTCACTACCCTCATTGTAAAAAATGTCTTCCTTATATCTTGTCTAAATCTTCCCTCTTTTAGTTTAAAACCATTACACCTTGTCCCATTGCAACAGGCCCTGCTAAAAGGGTTGTTTCCATCTTTCTTATAAGCCCTCCTTAAGTACTGAAAGGTCCCAGAGCCTTCTTTTCTCCAGGCTGAACAACCCCAACTCTCTCAGCCTTTCCTCATAGGAGAGGTGTATTCAATCTCCCCATGCTCATCCAGTTAACTCAAGGAGACATTTTCACTACCAAGTGATCCACTCAACTCTTGATAGTTGTTGATCTAAAAAGGGCACCTTGTCATCCCCTTTGTGTTGAGATATAGTCAGCTGCTTTGCTTTGTTCTCTGTGGTTCTTGGGCATATCACCTTGCCCATTTTCGCTGAGTTTTCTTCTATTGTAGGGTTTTATTTAGTGAGCCACATTCCAGCCCTATGGGTTTAGTCAGTGACAATGCTGCAAATACCACTGGACAGGGCTGTGAGTAACCTGCTCTAGCTGACTGTGTGTGAACAGGTGGCTTGACTGGATAATCTCAAGAGGTGCCTTCCAACCTCAACTATTCTGTGATTCTCTAGTCTGTGAATCTGTGATTTATATAACCTAAAGATGCTTATCTCTTACTATTGACTAAAGAAGGTACTTACAACAAGATGCTTACTTAAATTTAAATATCTAAAAGCTATCCAGGCCTATTTTATGTATTTGATGAAATAAGTTCCATTTTAATAATGAAGTAACAAATGTAACTTTCCACCACCTTATTCCCCTACTGCATATTCTTAGTAATTTTGAACTTACATATCTGTTAAATTATACCCAGAGTGCTCTGTTTGAATCATCAGGAACTATTGTGATGATGAAGACATCTTTTCTCCCACTGAGGACAGGGAAACATAGTACACAAGTAAAATATTTCAAAGCCAATCATTTTTTTGTATTTCCCTTACCTATAGCACAAGAAGACAGACATACAGAAACAAAATAAACACAAACCAGCTGTATTCAATTGCCTTCTCTGTCCTGTGTCAATGTACAATTCCAGACGACATTTTACAATACAGTCACTAATTCATTGCCCAGTTAGGTATTACATATTTATGAAAATAGGCTTTCATAAAATTTCTGAAAATAAAATAAATAGACTCTCAGAGGGAATTACTACATCAAAATCTCTGCCAATTTTTGTTCTGTGACATATTGCATTCCTGTTCCATTTATACTGCATTACTGCAGAGGTAATTTGTATGTTCAGTGAAACTTGTGGTCATTCACATACTGGTTTAAGTTGTATTAGATATTGCAGCACAGCAAACATCTTCCCTTCCTACACTGGGCCACCCTAAAAATCAGAGGAAGATGGTAAAAGGACACGGTTCAAAATGTCAAACTTCAGACATTAAGGAATGTAGTTGCCATCTGCTTCCTTTATAATCAACGGAGACAAGTGTAGGAGATGAATCAAAACTCCCAACTTGTGTCTCTGCTCATATATCCCACTGAAGATGTCTGTCATTCTTTCCTGTGTGTAAGAAAAAGCAGGACATCAAGCTAATTAAAATCTCAGAAACAAGAGGCCTACTTGCAGTTGTGGAAACTACTGTATGGACGTTGCAATTCCTTAATGTACAGGGAAACACACAAAGCAAAAATGCATAGAACTAATTTTTCTCTTGTTCTTGAATAAGAGGGTGAGAAGATAATCCAATCCTCTACATTATATTTCTTGCTTCTTACAAAACAGTAGCATTTTTTATTCTAGTTACTGTCACCAGAAAATCATGCATTATGGTTTCAAATGAACCAAGTTGCATATCATTTAAAAACTTTGGGGATCATAGTAGCTTTTTGCATGAAAACACAGCTGAAATCTGTATGTCATTACTTATAATCAATAGTGTGGTGTTACATTCATGGTAAGCATTTCAGAATAACATTTGAAGGTGCCTAAAATGAATGTCTTAGTGCAATTTAAAGTATTTACAAACTTTAAATCATATATATGAAAAAGAATAGTAAATGACTAGCAAATCAATAACAAAGCAAGTGATAAATTTACTGTGGAGTACAAAACCTGTCAAACCCAAATTTGTAAATGACAATCCTGGGCTATAAATATTAAACTCAAATAACCAGAACTAACAATATCAGAAAAGTGATTGTGACTGGCAGTGTGATCTGAAACACTGCAGATCTCATTAGAAATATTAATTTGTGTAAGCAGTATGCGTTACAATTCTGCTGCACCTTTCAAATATGAATCTTACATGTGAAATAGCATCTTTCAAGGCTATTTTTGTGCTACTCAGCTTCTGCCAATATCACATATAACTGCTAACTATTCAAAGCTGAATTTGCTGCCATTTATTTTGTTCTTTACATCTCTTCATGTTTCATAAACAGAATGGGATACAGTTCTAACAACTTGTCCCAGAGGCAAGAACATAAAGAAGGTTACAAGAAAAACAAAGCATGTTACTCTAAATGAAAATGAAGACAGGGAATTAGGAAGTTCTAAAACCTTACAGCTTAAGCTACAACAGAGCAAGGGAGCAGGAGGACAAGATGTTCACCTATGTATTTAAGAAGAGAAGAATCTCTTTCTGAAAGGATTATTTATTTCAGTCTCGCGGCTGCTGTGATGCATTGAATGCTTGACGTTGTTATAGAAAATCAATGGAATTCAATCTGAGAAAGTTGTGTTGCATGCATTCAAACCTGATGGTTGCATAAATCAGTATTTCTGGTTAGAAAAAAACTTGGCTCAAAACAAAACCACATTCATTTGTATACCTTTTTACTTCTTTTTTAATGACAAGTGTGGTTGATATTTTATTTTTCTTCAGAGGGACTTCAATTACCAGTTGGCATTCAACTGCTCTGTTAAATTGAGCAATGAAGGATATCTCTTTATAGAAATCTGATTAGGAACCCTGCCTTCAAAGCATTTTTACTTGTTGAGTTTTTTCACAAAAGGACACTGAGGTGAAAGATATTGATGGTGATAGAAAAAGCAACATAGTCTTTTTTCATTCAGACTGAGTAAAGCATTTACATAGCAGAGTTGAAGTATTCCTATTGTTTCTACAATAATTACAATACGATAAAATAATACAGTTTTTCAGGTATTGTTAATATGCATTAAAATAATCTTAAACCGATGTACTTGGTTTGTTAGAAGTTTACAACAAAACTGATGTTAAAAGGGAGAGGAAGAGACGAAGGCAATTAATCTCTACATTTCAATACAGTATATAATCATTGGGCCAGATGTTCAGGAAGTGAAAATCAAATATGGCACTCCCAAAATTATTATAATGGCTTTATTTTTATATATACATATATATATACACCACAGGGGATATATTTTTTATATATATATACTGCAGGGGACATATTCTGATTTATTAAAGAAAGGGTATAGGATTTTTAGACCCCATCAGGCCACTGATGCTTCATATTTTCACGATTAACCCAATACTTGAAGATACAGGAAAAATGAAATGTACCTATTGTGACGCTATTATCTGGGGAACACTGCAGTGATGTGGGCTGAGAATTGTTTCTAATACGTCAGTGATCGTTTTCCACTTGCCACAGAAGATTTGGTTAGTCTCTTGTCTATGTTTTGATTAAAACCAGAAAGATTGATTTTCTATTAATGGCCTATAAATTTAATTGACATTCAGTGTCATTCTGAGTAGTTTTCTATTAATGAATAGCCTAAAGGAATTCTAAACTTCATAATTGTTTAAACAAATTTATGCTATGTAAATTTTCTGTCACTTCATCATCATTGTTTCTATTAGCCTTTCAAAAATATCTCAGGCATCCAAATTGCCATCTCTAGTTCCAATTGTCTCATGGCTTCTGTCCTAGAAGAGTATACAGGGAGTGTGTCTTGGTTCATAAATATATCTATTGTTCTGTAGACTTCTGTTACCTAGGGCAAGATTATAAATATGTACTTTGTATGTGTCTTTGCAAATGTAGAAAAAAATTATAGTATTTTTTTAATGCCTACAAGTGCCTATTCTAAAGAACCATCCCCATAAGAATTGTACGTTATACACAGATATTCCTTGGGTCTGGGATACTTCCATTGTGAAAATACATAGCACTGGCCTCAATCTCAAGCCTGGAGTTCCATGTGATGTTTTTAACCCAAAAGGAATATTAAAATAAAAATAAAATAAAATAAAATAAAATAAAATAAAATAAAATAAAATAAAATAAAATAAAATAAAATAAATAATAATTTAAGTCAAGCTAATAGCAATCTTCCAACTGTTTCTGTTTATGCAGAAAATTATCACTAAGTAAACAGGTATTAGCTATACTATACTGCAGTAAAACAAATATAAGAGATGAAACAGGCCTTTATTTTTCCGATCATAAAAAACCCTACCACACATTGCTCTGGCTGGAACAGTATGATTCAAAATTATATATTAAATTTTTGTGTAGCAGCATATGTGAATATTATCGATACACATTCTTTAATCCTGTCTCCTAAAATGTTTTTGTTTTTGTTTGGTTGGTTGGTTGTTTTTTTACTCTCTATTCATTCCCAGTTAATTCCCCTTAATTAAAAGCAGGTAGGCTGCAATTTTTTCTCAGAAACTAATGTGTATGATGTTGAATTTACAATATCAGTTTTATCATTTAGCTGAGAACTACGGAAAAGGTAATAAATTATCCTATAGAGAAAAGAACATAGTTGACTCTTCAGCTAACATATTTGCATCAAATTTCTGGAGTGCATATTCTCAATATCCTGGGTGAGAAAGAGATAAAAGATTAATTTACACTACCTATCGGGGCTAAAGGACAGAATGTGATTTATTTACAGTGAAAATGTTCTTTAACTAGATGTGTAAACTGTTCTTGTATTTATGTGTATGCAGATTGCTGCAGATAAGAGCAGTGTTTTATAATAAAATCCATGACTATTGGATTGAATGGAAAAACATAATGGAAGAAGGAATCAGAGTTGTGTTAAAGCAGTTAGAGAATTTTGGCTTTACATCTGAAAATAATAGGTTTACTGCAATGCTGGAAGTCCTTGTGACAGCTAGAAGAGTTATGCTGTGAGAAAGCAGTGGTGATTATAGTACAGAGGGTCAGGAGACTTTAAACTGAACTTTAATCCTGGTTCAGGAGACAAGAGATTCAGTGATAGATTAAAACATGAAAGAAGAGGGCAAATATGTGCCACTGACCAAAATCTGGAAATTAAAAGTTGCTTACTTTTCAGGCCTGTGTATTCATAGAGAAATTTTACACAGTGTTTCATGACTTTTGTGACATAGTTTCCCATAGTAAACTTCCTAGTGATGGGTGGCCATCCTTCTTGGCTTTTCAAAACATCTTTTAAACCTTCAAATGACTTAGTTCTGGAAGGTACATTTTTTATACACCTCAGAAAACTAAGAAGAAGAGGAGCTCTAAAATCGCTCTGTCTATCAAAGTAAACAGTGACTCCTTAAGGGCTCCAAACTGTTTTCACTTTGGACAAGGACTGAGGATGTAGCTAAGTCCTGGAAGACCAACCAGGGCCAACATCAGCCACAGTCTCACTCTGGTAGATTTCTGCTGAGCTGTTGCCTAGACAGGAAGAAATTCCACACCAGCTTCTGTGTTGGTGCTTCCCTGTTTCAAAGCATGTGATGCAGCCCAGCTAACAAAGCCCCATTTGAACTGACCACAAGCTCCATGCAGATGAAGGGCCATAGACTGAGTACTCCTGCTGAAGGCTGATCTGGAAAAAATCTGAGTAGTATATTTTAAAACAGAATGCATTTCACAGGGCAAAGTTCAAGAAACAGAAATAAGTTGGAAGTCTGATTTATGGCTGATACATTTATTTTTACAAAAGCAGATTTTGAAAGCTTACAGGTGAAGATTTTACCCCATCACTGCATGCCAGAAAGACTCCAAAGTCACTAATAGTTATTGAAAAGTACTTCTACCTCCCTTGAGCTCTGTGATGCCAGCTGTCTGCCTGCTCAGGGCTGGGCAGCTGAAACAAGATCTCAGAAAGAATACTTCCATATTTTGGATTCTGCAAAGGACAGGCTAGACAGCTTGTGCACTTTTTAGGGTTTCTAAGCATAGTTTATAGATTCATATATACTTGGGTCAGGAATGTCTTATTATTATCCAGTCACTTGAAATCAGACTTAGATCAAGTAAAGCTAAGGAACATGTCTAAATGATCCCTAGAGCATTTCTTGTAATCATATTGTAACAGGCTAATATAAATTCTGCAAAACTCCTGCAAAAAGCAAATTAAATCAGAGTACTATTTTCCACCCAGATTCAAACTTTACATTTCAGATCTGACAAATGAACCTGAATGTCCCTCTCCTTTCTCTAAAACAATTTATTCCAGGCCAATACTCACCTTTAAATTAGAACCATAGAATAATTTAGGTTGGATAGGACTCCTAGAAGTCATCTAGTTTATTCCCCTCACAAAGCATGTCTAACTTCAAAGTTAGATCACGCTGTTAAGTGCCTTGTCCAGTTGGCTCTCTGAGCAGCCTGTTCCAGTGCTTAAATACTCCCTGTGGAGATTTTTTATCTGATACCTAGTAATAATTTTTCCCTTGCTGACACTTATGACCTTGACCTCTTGTCCTTTCACTGTGAACCCCTGATAAGTCTGTCTTCTCTATGACCTCCCATTAAGTACTCAAAGACAACTGTCTCAAAAGACATCCCTTTTTAGTTTTCACCTAGCTGAACAAACCCAGTTCTCTCAGTGTCTCCTGCATGTCATATGCCTGAGCCCCCTGAACTCCTTGGTGACTATCCTGGGCTCTCTCCAGCGTGTCAATATCTTTCTTGTGCTGGCAAGCTCAGAACCTGGGGTGACATGATGGGCTCGGGTCACACAGGTGCTGGATAAAGGGTAATAATCTCTACTTTTGACCTGCAGACTACACTCTTACTTACGTAGCCAAGTATGTGGTTGGCTAATATGTCACAAAGTTGTAGTGTTGACTCATATTCAACTTCTTGTTTGCTATGATCCCCAAGTCCTTTTCTGAAAATCTCTTACCCAGCGGGTGTGGGACTTGAGAACACCTCGTTCACTGAGGTTATTAGGTCAAAGACCTTTTATAAGGCAAAGTAACAGGGAAAGAGATGAACGAAACACACAGACACGCAAATCTGATAAGCAAGTGATAAATGAGACAATAATGAAGACCAAACCCCTACAGCTACTATTTGATGGCCCATTAAGAAACACCAGGCACAGCTTTAAGAAGAGCCAACCTGGGCTTTGTAACTGATAAGAGGGAGAAACTATAGGATGGTGAATAGTATGGATATTTGAGGGGGAGGACTGTGGGACGACGCAAAACTGATTAAGACATGTAGGGGAAGGACCAAGGTGGGGAAAAGCAAGGATAAGGAGGAAAAAAAAGAGGAGAACAGAGAGGAGGAAGGTAAAAGAGGCCTGTTGCAAATAAGTAGGTGTCACTCAGTTCTACCTCATCATCCAGGTTGCTGATGTGGACGTTAAATAGTATCAGCTCTAGTACTGACCCCTGAAGAACACAACTCGCAACTCGCTGACAGATTTTGAAATGCTAACACTTAAAATCTGGTGATCCAGACAATTTTGCACCTTGTTATCTACAGACTATCCAAACCCTATCTCGCCAATTTGGCTACAAGGATACCATGTAAGGCCTTGCTAAATTCAAAGCAAATGACATCCACTACTCTCGCCTCATCCACAGAGCCAGAAATTTAACCACAGAAAAAAATCAAGCTGATCAAGCACAGTTTGGCCATGATAAATCCATGTTGGTTGTTTTCAATCACTTTAAACCTGAACATGGCTTCCAGTTCTGTAGTTCCTGGGAGTTGCCTTCTTGCCTTTTTGAAGCTCACTATGACTTTTATCTTTTTACAAAGATTGTCCTGGCTGTCACCACCTTCAAAATGATGCCAGTGGCTTGCAATAACATTGAACAGCTTTCTCAGAAGTGTTAGACATGAGAAGAATCAAATTTAATGCACACTAATAATTAGATAGCTGTTAATAATAAGGAGACAAACATATTTTACATAAGTTCTTTTGCCACTGCTGTGGTACATGTTACAGTGCATGTATAATATGAATTGCCATGAACCCTGATAAACCTTGGAACACCATAGCAAGAATGTATGCCAGACTCAATTAAAATTTCCTGAGGTTGTCAGAAAACCACATCTCTGAAAACTTAATTGAGAGGTTATCTCCTCTCAATTATGTAAAATGAACAATCACAGGCTGAAAGTAAATACACAGGCAGAAAATGGAGATGCTTGAGTTATAAAATGAAATGGCCATTTATTGATGAATTTTAAAGCATAACAAAAGCAACGTGCATGACTTAGCCAGGTAGATGAAGCCATTAGTGATGCTGCCAGAAAGGTACAGCAGGAATCTCCTGTGAGAGGAAACTATGTATCTTGAAGGAAGGTAGGAAAAAGCAGAACTCTGTTAAATCCTTTACCATACACCATGCGTATAACTGTATACTAATAACGTGCTGGTTTTGACTGGGATAGAGTCAACTTTTTCCATAGTAACTTTTATGGGACTGTGTTTTGGATTTGTGCTGAAAACAGTGTTGATAATACAGGGATGTTTTTGTTATTGCTGAGCAGTTCTTACAGAGTCAAGTTCCTTTTTACTTCTCACACCACCCTGCCAAAGAGTAGGCTGAGGATGAACAAGAAGTTGGAAAGAGACACAGCCATGACAGCTGACCCCAACTGACCAAAGGGATATTCCATAGCATATGACGTCATGCTCAGTATATAAAGCTGGGAGAAGAAAGGGGAAGAGGGATGAAGTTTGGAGTTACGATGTTTTGTCTTCCCAAGTATCCATTGCGCATGGTGGAGCCCTGCTTTCCTGAACATGGCTGAACACCTGTCTGTGGATGAGCAGTAGTAAATGAATTCCTTGTTTTGCTTTGCTTGCATGCATGGCTTTTGCTTTACCTATTAAACTGTCTTTATCTCAACCCATGAGTTTTCTCACTTCTTCAATTCTCTCCCCCATCCCACAGGGGAGGGGTGCAAGCGAGCAGCTGTGTGGTGCTTAGTTGCCAGCTGGGGCTAAACCACAACAGAAACAGAGTTGACTTTAGGCTTTAGACTGTCTGTTGAATTTGGATGCAACAGCACCCTCAGATGCATCCCACCTGGTACCACTGAAGTATGTATGTCCTATTTGTCAAAATGGTCCCTACTTTGAACCTCCTCTATAGTAAGTAGGACTGAGACATCTGTTGGTAGAACTTACCTGTAAAGACTGAGGCAACGACAACATTGATTACCTCAGCATTTTCCATGTTCTTCACCACTTGGATGCCCAACCATTCCCTTGATATTTTTTGCTGCCATTTATCTACAGAGGCCTTTCTTGTTGCCCTTCACATCCCTCACTACTCATAACTTCAGCTGAGATTTGTCCTTTCCCTGCATTACCTGGCTTTTTCTATATATTCCTCTTGGGTATACTTTCTCCACTTTTATCTTCCATAGGCTTTCTATTGGCATTTAGCTCAGTCAGGATGGCTTCCTGCTATGCTTACTCAATTTTACACATGTTGGACAGAGTGTTTTAGTGCTTTAATGAGGTTGTCATGGAAGATCAACCAGGTCTCTTGGGCCCTTTCAGGGCAGTATGCCACAAAGTCCAGCCTAGCAGTTTCCTGAGCAAGATGAAGTCTGCATTCACTAGGACCAGGATTTTTATTCTTCTCTTTCCTTTCTTCATCTCCCTCAGGATCTTGAATTTTGTTATATCACATTTACAGCAAAGTTTCTATCACCCTTCCCATCTGCAACCACTTCTTATTTGTGAGCAGTAGATGCAACAGAGCGTGTCCCTTAGCGTCTCCAGCACTGACAAAGAACTTGCTCCGGTGCATTCAAAAAATCTCCTGGATTTCTTGCACCTTTCTGTACTGTACTCCTAACGCAAACAGCAAGTAGAAGCTTGACATGAGCTTCTCCACCTCCTCATGAGATTTGTGTTCAGTAGGCAAGTTCTTAAGTTGTTTTTGGGTACCTGACCAAAAGTCACTCAGTTTATTAACTCCAAATCTGCAGCACATTTTCTTCCTCCTACACTGTACTCCAACCAATCCAACCAACCTAAAAAAAATACTCATCCTCTAGGCAAAATCTTGTGAAGTTCCTTTGGTACTGATGCATGGTCAAGCCATGCAACTAGTAATACAAGTACAACTAGTAGGCATACTGTGTGTGGTGATAATACATCAATTAAGCAGAAAGCAGTAAGAGGGGAAACAGCCACTGCTATCTGTCTATCTTTTCATATAATGTTATAGAAAGACCAGATACTTAGGAGAAAATAAATGTTTATGTTGCTTGAGACCACCATTTAAACATGGTGCCACATTGCCCAACACTGTCAGATTTCAGTGTGACCACAGACATTGTGATTCTCTGAATATGAATATGAAATAATACTTACGTTTATGATTAATGATTAACTACCACTACTCAAACCCATTCAGTGTCATAGTCAAAATCTTGTTATGGCAAAAAGGGACACCCTATATATATGAAGACAACAATTTATTATTAGTCTAATTAGTGTTTTAACAGTCAGTTTGAAACAGAACAATCAGTTCCTATTAGCAGACTAGTTGCACTAAAGATCATACTGATTATCCAAAGTCATACAGAAATGGTTCATGCGTGATATTTTTTAAATTGTTATACAGTTGAACTTTCTAATATCTATACTGTTTTCTCTAGTGTTAAGCTCATCCTTCCAATGTTCTTCTGATGCCAAAGGTCAACAGATTTCCTTAAGAGTTGAAGTGAGAGTTACAGAAAGTCATATTTGTCAAGAGTATGACGGTCACAGTTAAGGGGTCTTCCTTCTTCCCATCAGTCTTAGGCTTGGTGAGGTTTATTTGAATTTGTTTTCTTAACACATTCTACTTCTTTCTTGCTGGTGCCCGGCTGAAGTTTGCAGGTTGCACAACAGACACTCCCCCTGCGTCTACTCTCAGTGTACAGTCTCAGGCAAAACAAACAAAAACTATCTCAGAATTAAAGCCATAGACCAGTCCTCAGATGCTTCACTGTTAGATACATACAAAGGCTGTGGCCTTTTAATAGTACTGAATCTCATATTTACTGTGGTACGCAAGCTTACAAGTGACTGACATTAAAAAAGTAAAGCATCCAAGACCATTGAAGAAAAATAATCAGTCCTTTATGCCAAGATCCATAGGCTATATACACCTCTACTGAAACAAGAAGAATGTGTGTGGGGGAGAGAGAATGAGGGGAAGGGAGGGAGAAGTAACTGTCAACATCCCATTTCTCTCGCCAAAGGAGACAGTACCTGACCAGCATATAACCTGAATTGCTTGATTCAGTGAGAGTGGTAAACATGATCGGTAACTTTTTATTTCAAACCAACAAAAGATTTCTTCAAGTGTTTAGATTTATTATGTGGAAGAGAAACAGAAACTTTAATAATGACCCACTAGTTACTTCCTTGAGTTCCTCTTCCTCTGCTAAATGATACTTAGTTTTGCACTCAAGATGCAAGAGATTTGCTTCCAAATTCATCACTTTCCTGTTTTCTTTAAACTATTTGGTACTCTGTAGTGAGTGTCTAACTTTTCCTCTCTTCTCTGCCTCCAGTTGTCTTAACTTAACTTGTCTTAATATGTAGGCAACTAACTAAATTACCTACTCTTATGTGGTCTGTGTTTCCCTCATTCAAGTGAGTATTCTGACCAATTATCTGTTACGTAAAAAGTGGGTTCTATCATAACTAGATAAAAAGAATAAGCTATATTCATTTCTTTGAAAGAAAATATGTGGATGACTACCACCAGAAGATTATCACAATTTCAGGGGCTTTTTTAAATTTTGTTTTCACAAATGCACAAAAAAAATAATTCAGACATTGATACTTAGTTTCATTGTGGAACAGGAAATTATGAATCCTAGAAAACTTTTTTAGGGCAGGAGAATAATTTTCTGCTCTGTTCTATTAATAATTCTTGGCATTTCTTTTTCACCACATCCAGGAACAAAGGATTTTAAAACATCTGTAGCTCTTCCTCAGGCTCTTCAAAACAGTGTTTGAACTTTTACATTCTTCAGAATTGCTTCTTATGAGATTTAACTACAAAAAGTATTCATTTCTTTTTTTTTTTCCATTTCACTCAAGTTTTAATCAAAGTAGCATACAATTTTACTGAGCTCTAGGTTTGGTATAAATCTTGCTAAACATAGCAGTGGAACTGTCTTTCTTGATCATACCTGGGCTTTGGCATGCTTGAAGCCAACAGAGCCTTCTGGACTGAGATTCTCCAAGCAAAGGAGGTATCTTGTCAGCCCTAAACCAAAGCCAGTGACATGCATCATAAAACAGTTTGTGGGAGGCAATAAAGGGAAACTAAAGACTTCCCCAGTCCCCAGACTGGAGGGGGCTCTCTGAAGTATTTCACTGAAGTGTGAGGACACTGCAAGGGTTGGAGGTTTCCTGTGGCCTAGGATAATGGGAGCATCAGGGAGCTCCCCATGGGGTCCATCAGGGCAAGACCTGCAAGCCAGGGCCCATCCCACCACCCCAGAAAGGAGCAGGGCAGCTGAGGGCGCCAGGGCAGACCCAGCCCCAGGCATCAGGCATCTCCCTGGGGATGGGGATGGGCTGAGGCCAGTCTGGGACATGTGCAGGCCCATGGATCTCATGATTATTTATGATAAATTTGGAAGGAAAAATTGAAAATGTAAAAATCCTGTTGCAGTTAACAAAAATATTTCTCTTTTATGTCTTTTATTTAAATCACTAGGTGAAAATAGCTGTCTTCCAAAATCTGCACCCGCAGATGGCAAGCCTTTGTTAAGCCAGATATGTGTGTACATTGCACCTGTCACATATTTTGTTATAAAGGTATAAGTATTGCTAGTGTACATATAAATGTCTGTTTAATCCTCAGGTCAGTTACCAGCATGTTAGCCATATATCATGTAGGAGAACAAATGTTTTACTATAACAGGAAAAGAACATTCTAGTTGCCCTATGATTTTCCTTTAATTACAAGATTCAAACGTGCAGCATGGACAAGTCTTTCCGAGATTTGTTGAATCTTTGTGTTTCACCACAGGATGCTTATTTATCAGCCTCCAAACAATGGAATTTTATAATGAGAGAAATTAAGCTTCTTTTAAAAAAATGTTAGATTTATTATGAAAGAGAGTTCTACAACTGATGGGCAGTGACCCCCAAGGAATACTGCTGAAGATGAAAACAGATTAAGGTTGGTTTACATTCTGTGGAACAAAATTATCTTAGCATTTGTAGAACTAATGGAGACTACGTTATTCTGAGAATGGGGGGTGAGTCCAAAGTGCTGTTTTGGTTTTCAGCTGCAAAAACAGAGTTCCACAAGCAAGCCTGGACATACAATGCAGCTGAACACCTTACCACGCTGGTATTGACCTAGTCAACATATTAAGTCCTGGAACATCAAAACAGACAATATGAAACAGCAGAAAGAAAGGTCTGTTTGGAGCATATTTTCCTGAGTGGTAGTTTTTTCAAGGTTTCATTTATGTACCTTTCCGAAACAGGAATATGGTGTTGGATATTGTGTTTTTCTTTTAGCCATTCAGTCTTTTGGTTTTATTTGTTGGCAATGTTTATAACTACATACATGTGGTATCTCAAGTAGTAAGCACAGTGTCAGCACACTGTGTTAACTGCATTCCCTTGTCAATGCAGTCATCAGAGTAGTTGCACAGCCTTAGGACAGAGACAGTCAACTCAGCAGTGGCTTCAGAGCCACTGATTACACCTATTCAGAAAAGCTTCTCCCTGAAACCTCAAGTAGATACAGTGCCTCAGTGACTAAATAGTTAAATAAATGAGTTTGGTTTGAGTTTGTTTTTCTTCCTCCAGACTGGTCTCAATTTACCAGTTTACCCATTCTAAGACTGGTTTAGGCCAATCCTTACAACAACTTCTCTAAGAAACACCTATTTTCAAATATTTTGGATTTTTTGGTTTTGTTTTTTTTTTTTTTTCCTTAAATAGAGGATTTTTATTTTAACTGAAAAGCGCTTTTTTTTTTTTTTTAATAGGGGTATCTAATTTTAAATATTTCTTAAGTATTCCTAGTGCTCGTTTAACAAACAGTTACACTGGGAACCACAATCAAATAAACAGTGCAGAGTGAATTCCTGGTCAATAACATTATTCATGATATGTATTCTTTACTCAAAAATATTTCGTAATGCTTTCTAGGAATTAAACATATACAAAGAAATATATGGAGTTTTTAACCAGGTATTAAGGTTCTACTTGGACAAAATTACTACTTTCTTCCTTTCTTCCTTGTTTTGTTTTTGCTTTGTTTTGGTTTTCTTTTTTGCCTATAAATACAGCGTTTGGTGTTACATGATATTAATTGTTGACTATATGTGTGTGGTATGCATATTTACCCACAAAACAACAATATTAAAAAAGAAAAAAACATATTTATTATATGAATAAGGTACACATTTTTTCCTATGATATATTAGCAAATAGATAAGCAAATCATAAGAGGTTATGTACAACTTTATCTTTTGTAAATTTAAAAGACAATGTATGATAGCGTATGTGAAAAATAATGTACTGCATATGGTAGGAAAGGGTATGAAAATCACATAGTCATCACATGTTTATTCTTCCAATGTATTCACTTCAGAACTGGGCTAACTTAGATACAATAAAATATGTGCATGTTTTCCTCTGTCTTCTTTTTTTTTTCTCTGTCTCAAAATGTTAACCACCTAATTTAAAGACTTTGCTCTTTTCATGATCTGTCTTTTCAGGCTCTAAACAGCCATAGTCATTGAAAATCTCACAGCACTTCCCACAAAAGTAATCATCATGATTTGTTAAGTTCTGACACTGGGCTCATCTTTATACCAGGCACAAATGAAAACAAGAGCAATTTCCACCTTGTGTATGTATGTTCTAATTTCTTATGTTTTATAAATACTCACTTTGATAAATGCAGCCCTAAAATATAAGTAAAATATTTTAGCAGAAATAGAAAAAATAGATTTTGGTAATATATAAAGTTGGACTTTTGTATGTGAACTATTTAACACCTTGTGATCTACTTGTGTGAAAACCAGCACCAAATCATAAGATTTTTGCTTTTTTCCCCCAGTGTATAATATTTCGCTAATTTTGATTTCTGTATTTTCTTTAAGATACTGTACAACTTTATTTTACTAATTTCCTCCCTTTTCACCCAAAAGATAAAGAAATTCTATTTAGGCATTCAGTATAAATTCCTTGACTGGTTTTTCACAGGATGTTAAGTTCAGAGTGCTCTGAATGTGTGTTCTGTATCACATGCTCTATTTACTATGTGTTATTCTATTCTATTATTTTCCCTTTTTTTTACTGTACTTATCCCCCTACTTTGCATTATCTCTTAGTTTTTATATTTATTAACCCATAGATTTATTCCTTTTTTTAATGAACATGAAAATTAAACTAATTTAGTTTTGCTGTTCTTGAAATCATGCAGCAATTTTAATTTATTTTATGCTGTTTCTTACACTTAAATCCTTGAGGTTTTTAACTCAGCATGCAGAACTAAGGATAACCTCTTCTAAAAGGAGTAACAACTCCTTGATATTTGTTAATTATTAGATATGCAGTCCATATCTGTGGTCTATATGCTCCAGTTAATGGAAGCCTTGCAACCACGCTTTGATTAGCAAGGATTCTAATCTCCATCTTACTGGTGGAAAAACGGCACAAAGGTAGCAGCTGGGAAATATGTGCTAAGAAATCTGCAGTAGCAAATGTGTTTCAGAAATAACATAAAATTCAGCAATATTTAATTACTTCAACTTTTTTTTTTTTAATTCAGTAGTTTATTATTTCTCATATGAAGTAAGATTTAAGGTTTGAACCTAATTGGAATCAGTAGTCTGAATACTGTATTAAAAAGGGTCTGTGCCTAAGAAGATTCAGATTGAAGTCCCAAACCTCACCCTTTTCTTGATTCTAGACTGGGTTTCTGGCTGCTATTCCTAGTACTGTTCTTATGCTTCCTTCAGTGGTCAACAGATTAAAATCAGCCTCAAACCAACAACAAAAACCACCTGTAAATCCTAAGATATTAATTTCTTTATATCAGTGTGAGTTCCCTGATCATTTATGATTTAGTAATGATCTTTTTTAAGTTCAACACATTCATCCATGCATACTAAAACAAAATAAAAGAGACCCTAAAAATAACCCTAAAAAAAAGGAGGCATATCTGCACAAAGGGGAGTAGACAGCACCTCTTACTTAACCAGTTCTATAATCAAATATTTAGGTTGTTATTTTAAATAAAACACTATGATTGAAATGTGAGTGACACCTGATGTAATGATTTAGGAAAAAAAAAACAACTGAAGAATTTTTGAATCATTAATACAGGGCTTTTGAATCCTAAATATAGTTGATTGCTAAACCACCTAGATTGGATCATTCCTGCTAAAATCAACAGCATTCAGGGATTTGATCCAGAAGTCCAGGCACCGGAGTCAGAGGAGCTTATCATCTCACACCAAGAAAGATATTTCCCTTTGGTCAGCCAAATAGCTGCCCAGACTCCTCGGGGATTCATTTAGTTGCCCATATATAGGTACCTACTGCTATACAAGATGTGGCCCATAGTTTCTGAGACATCTTCATAGGGCTTGCATATTTAAAAATGGACCTCAGAAGATGCTCATGCTTTTGAAATAGCGAGTGGCAGGAGAAATATCCTGGAGCATCTCAAATGGTATTAGATACTTTTGTGTGGGCTACTGAACTGCATCCTAGATTTTCAGTGACTATATCAGTAGCTTAGACACCAAACTCCCCTGTCAGTGTTTACATTTATTGATTGAGGTATAACCTGCAACCTGGTTAAAACATCTACGGTCTGTGCTGTATTGCCTTGATCCAAGTGTTTAGACACTGGTGTCAGTATTATTTGAGATGCTCTGTGGTGTCCTACCTAGTTATCAAGTTACTGCTCTGGAGCAGTGCCAGTTTCTTATGAATGCTGGGTCATGCATTTCTGGCTCTATGCAACAGTTTCTAGGGCATCAAATGGTACTAGGCATCTATGGCTAGGAATCACATCATTGCTGAGTTCAGTTTACTCCAGTGTTGGCTGATAATGAACATGAAGTTTTCAAGCTCATTGTTCTGAGATGTCTCGGTTCCACCTAAATCCTAAAAAGTAATTTATGTACTTGGCCGGATCTAGTCTTTAATCATTTGTTGACACAGGATATTACTGCCATTTAACAGATTAACAAAATCAGCTTCTTTGCAGTTATCATTATTAGGCATGCTTGGAATATTTTCAAGGCTTTTTTACCTTCCTAATTCATTCTATTAAGAGATAAAAAACTTTACACTGATTATCACATATAACTTCTGCTTATTAATAATTTTCCTGTTATCAGTTACTCCTTGAACTTGTCAGAAATTTTGATATGTCAATGAAAAAATAGGCAAATTTTTCAGATCTTTTTGATCTTTTGTTTGCACTAAGTTCAGATATTAATTTTTTATCAATAGTTTCAAAGTATTTTAGCAATACTTTAAAAAATTTGCTCAACTGATGTTAACATCACAGTAATGCCTTGTTACATAACTTGCAGAAAAAGATAATTTAAAAAAATTATCTTTCTTGCTGAAGAAAACAAGTTTGCTTGTGATGACACACAGTTCAAAAGGACAGTGGAATCCTCACCATGGTAGTGTTTTACAGTTTTACTTTTTTGATTACGTAAGTGCTTTTCTTTTCCTTATCTTTCAAGTTTTTGTTCTGGATGTCACAGTTATAATACTTTACCTGATAGCAAAGCAGAACTGTACATAAATATTGAGTAATTTATAGGTAGCTAATGAAATATGTTACAGATAGGAGTATGCTGCATTTATGTATCAGTTCTCTTTCTATATCAGTTTAAGAAGGATGGGCCTGAACCATACTACACCTGTTAAAAAGTTCTGTAAAACACTCAACATACTGCACGAATGTGTTTATTGAACTTTTATCACATAGATAGTAGTTTACAAAACTGATCTACACTGCTGACACTTTTAAAGACCAGTAAGTCTTTCCGGTTTTTAATGTAGATGCAATGACTAGTGTTAGAATAGAGTTTGCATACTGAAGTGTGGTACCTTATTTAAAATAGCACCATAGAAATGCTAACAGAAATAAAAGTAGGTTTGATGATAATTAAAAGACAGGTGGAAATCAACCTAGTCATGACTAATTAGCAACTATACCACTAGAAAATTTGTCATCACTGCCTTGAATATTGCATAGCACACAATGGCAATTTAACTCAAAACTTGAAATGATTTTATATGCATTGTTTGTTTCCTTCTTTTTCTTTTAGCTACAACTCATTTGTGTAACTTCAGGTATTTCGTATTTATATCATAAATAAGTTGAGAAATGCAGACCATTTGAAAGGTAGTTCTTACCTTTTTTTTTTTTTTAATTACAAAGTAGCTATGTATGTTTTTCTAAAATATTGTAACAATAATGGACATTATTTTCCTGGATATTAGAAATATTCTTACCACTGATTAAAAAGCAATTTAACAGATCTGTTGCTTATTGGCTTTTCAGAAGATTGAATTGTTTTGTTTCCATCACTGTAAAATTAGCTCCTATACCTAAGAAAAAACACCATGTTGCCTTCATATCTTCTCTAGATCTCTAATTCAGTGGTCTCTGATGAATCTTTATAACACCTACACTGAAAGACTTCAGAAATGTACATTTTCTGATCCATTTTTTTTACCTAATCCAGATTGCCAGCTAAATGGTTTCTTCCTCTCTCAAGAAACGTATTCTTTCTTGGCCAGTCTCCTGTGAATATATTGTTTTTATCCTTGGAGATTTTCAAGATGCAAGTGGATAAAGCCCTAGCAACCTGGTATGACCTCATAGCTGACCCTGCTTCAAGCTGACTTGGGACTAGAGACTTCTGAGGTCACTTCCAACCTGAATTACAATGTTCCAGTGAACAAGTGAGAACTCTCAGATCACACAAGCAAATGAACTAGGAACATCCATGCTACAAAGCTGAGCTGCTGCACTGAGATGAAGATCTCAGAGTCTGCAGCAATGGGCTGGAAGTCCTGTCTT
Organism: Chionis minor; assembly: GCA_013398295.1. Lineage (NCBI taxonomy): Eukaryota > Metazoa > Chordata > Aves > Charadriiformes > Chionidae > Chionis > Chionis minor. The sequence goes on along the minus strand of VZSF01003176.1, from coordinate 4,447 downwards.
CTGGAGCCTGGCTTAGACTGATGATCTGTAGCACACAGCCATAAGCTACATGCATAGAAGAATAGTGTACATTCTGATATCTATGTGAAATTTTTGTCTAATTCTTTTATCACTAACTTTATAGTGTATTAAAGAGACTACAGCCTTCTTTACTGACATCTTGATTCATAAAATGTTTTTTATACTTTTTGCACTTCACTTTAAATGACTGTTTTGTCTTCCCTGTGGCAATGTGTTGCAGATGAAGTGACGCACTTCCTCATAGAGAGAAGCAGCGATACATTCATTGATACAGAACAACAATTTAACAAAGTTTGATAGTAAATGCAACAGTTAAAGCAGGGTTCAAGATGGCAAGAAACACTTGGTTATTTACTGCAAAGAGGACAGGCTCAGACAGAACTGTCAGGGAGACCTTCCCATTGAGTCATTAGGTTTCAGAAAGGACCCCCTTGCTTTCTAAACTCCTTCTCGGAGAGGAGTCTAGGTGTGGCTGGATCCAGTCCTAGTCCCAGACTTGGTCAACAGGTTATGTTTGAAGGATTATATATGCACAATCAATCCTTTATACCATTTAGCCAAGATTTCAAAGTTGAGCATGCTATTAGTCACTTACTGAGGACCTGTTGCGGCAAGGAATCTCTGAATCTTGAGAAGTAACCTTGAGAAATGTCCCTACTCAAGGGGAGATCCTGGTGTTCAGCCCACTGCCATTCAGGAGAGCTCAAAGGGCTCTTGGGCTCTTCACTGTTTATGGGAGTAAGATGACTGACCTACAGTCATATTTGTATATTGACCACAGTACTGGTATTGCTCAAATTAGCCCTTGCCTATTGTGTTGCTACCTGTCTTCCTGAAATCATGTTAAGCCAGATGTAGCCATCATGACCAGATACACCCATTGTGACCACCATAGGCGGTTATTGCTTGGGAGATAAAGGTCAGATTAGCACCTGGTGGGGAGCATAGTATCACAGAATATTGCCCATTATTCTTTCATATTTTTATAGACTGAAATTTAACATACTCAAGTGTTCCCCTGATTATACATTTAATAATAGTAGATTATTAATACCCTTGCATTCATGTTCCTTCAGCCCATTCAACTCAACATTTCTGACATATATCTGTTAAAGTTAAGATGTACTCTAAATTTGATCCTGAATATGTTATAGATGAAGATCAGTTTCACTTTGTTATGTGTTACTTCTCTTGAATATTTTCCCTTAGACCAGTACAATAACTGATATTGTGGAACTGCAGAAATAAAGAAAAAGGAAATCATCAAATTGCTCATTAACATGCTCAGAGCAAGGGTCTTGTCCCTGCCTTTGAAACCACCAGCTCCTATTCAGTTGTAAACTGTGATGATTGCATAGAAAGCCAGGAGAGTCCATTGAGCCTGGGTACAAAGAGAAGCCAATAAGTGGACTGCAATGATAAGAGTTGCCTTCTTCTTCCTATGCTGCTATGCGGAGGGACAACACGACTCCACATTTTTCTTTGCACTGGCACATCACAAAGTAATGTGATAATATTTGATAAAGCTCAATAATACATATTTAGGATGAAAACATAGTTCTCACTGGGAGAAGAAGGAATTATATTTTGTACTCAATTAATTTGAGATCAGTCAGTACTGACTGTAGAACTAGTAATGTTAGATTGCTTTTTAATTTTGTTTGGCCACTTAGGTAAACATCTCAATTTAAATTACTGCATGGATTTTATTTAGTCTGGACTTTGTCCTTTTCTCATTCCTTTTTCTTTCCATTTTCAGCTTGTTCTTAGTAATTAAACTTCATATACTTGCTAGAAAACCAAGAAAGAGTAAACTCCAAGCATATTATTAGGTGTCCCATAGAAAAGAAAAAAAAAGAAAAAAGAAAAAAGAAAAGGTAGCTTTATCTATTACATCAGAAGCTTTAAAGAAGCCTAGGCATTTTATAATTCCCATGCACTCTTAATCTACTTTGTGCATATTACACACTCAGACTTTTCTCAATTTATTTTAATTAGACCTATGTATTACAAAGGGACTGCTCATATTGCTCCTACCTAATCTCTAATTTATATGCGGAAGAGCAAAGCTAAAGAGTTTAGGATTTTCACATTTAATGCTCTTTTTACCTAATCAAGTTATACAGCTTAGTATCTTCCTTCCCTGCGGTTCCCACTTTTTTCTTTTTTTAAAATTTTTTTAAAATAAATCAGCATAGTCTGAGGCAAGCGTTAACGTTACTTCTGTAACCTTTCTCTGTTCACTGATTATTCTCTGGGGACACAATAATTTATCACTCAGAAATAAATGGTGCATGAGTAACCCCTTAAAAATAATCAGTTTATAGCTGAAGTACTAGTGAATCCAGATTAAGTTTAAATGAAGTTTCATTCACTATTCATTTTCCTCCTTTTTTTTTTGTCAAACCAATATAGAAATTTTGCCTCCAAAGGCAGGGGGAGATGTGTCTAAATAAAACTGGATTAACTTTGTGAACTACACTACACTTGATCTTAGCCAAAAGGCCAAAAAGCAATCAGTACTAAGTGAACTTGAGTGCACCCTCAGTAAGTTTGCAGATGACACCAAATTAGGCGGGAGTGTTGATCTGCTTGAGAGTAGAAAGGCTCTGCAGAGAGATCTGGACAGGCTGGATCGATGGGCTGAGGCCAATGGGATGAGGTTTAACAAGGCCAAGTGCCGGGTCCTGCACTTTGGTCACAACAACCCCAGGCAGCGCTACAGGCTTGGGGAGGAGTGGCTGGAAAGCTGCCTGGCAGAAAAGGATCTGGGGGTCCTGGTGGACAGTCAGCTAGTCATGAGCCAGCAGTGTGCCCAGGTGGCCAAGAAGGCCAATGGCATCTTGGCCTGTATCAAGAATGGTGTGGCCAGCAGGAGCAGGGAAGTGATTGTGCCCCTGTACTCGGCACTGGTGAGGCTGCAGCTTGAGTACTGTGTTCAGTTTTGGGCACCACAGTACAGGAGGGACAATGAGGTGCTGGAGCGTGTCCAGAGAAGGGCAACGAAGCTGTTGAGGGGTCTGGAGAACAGGTTTTATGAGGAGCGGCTGAGAGAGTTGGGATTGTTTAGCCTGGATAAGAGAAGGTTGAGGGGAGACCTTATCACTCTCTACAACTACCTGACAGGAGGTTATAGCGAGGTGGGGGTCAATCTCTTCTCCCAAGTAACAAGCGATAGGACAAGAGGAAATGGCCTCAAGTTGTGCCAGGGGAAGTTTAGATTGGATATTAGGAAAAACTTCTTTACCGAAAGGGTTATCAAGCATTGGAACAGGCTGCCCAGGGAAGTAGCGGAATCACCGTCCCTTGAGGTATTTAAAAGACAGGTAGAAGTAGTGCTGAGGGACGTGGTTTAGGGGTGGTTTTGGCATAGGTTTATAGTTGGACTTGATGATCTTGAAGGCCTCTTCCAACCTAAGTGATTCTATGATTCTATGAACTCATTCACCGAATTAAGGCTTAACCACTGGAACTTGTTCTGATGGCACAAGAGTCTAATTTAGAGGTTGGATCTCAACACAACATATCCTGCTGAATCATACTAACCAATTATCACTCTTCAGCAGCTCACATGATCATTTCATAAAAATTTCCTAATGGATTTTTGGTTGCAATTGTTACTGACATTCTCAAAACTGCTGCTTAGCTCCTTCCTTTACCTTAGAATATTTTACTCAGCAACATGGAATAAAATGTCTGTATAGACAACTATAAGTACGAAAAAACATAAATGATCCTGAAACATCATTAGTTAATTAATTTTGGGTTATTAAAAAAATGGCAATTATTTATTGTTTCGCTTTGCATATTTGGTGCTCCTAAACTAAACATTTTTTTCCTTTCTTTTCTTTTTTCTTCCAAAAATACTAATACTCATACTGTGTTTAGACATGTTTTTCTTTGTAACTGAAAGGTGAATATTTTATATACAAGTTGACTGAGGTCCTGAATTTTTTTTTTTTTTTTGAGAAATAGAACAAATTTTACAGAGACCGTTATCAAGCCATTATCTGTCATCATTCCTATATTTATAACTTCACATTCTCTCTTCAGTCTTAGAATTAGGCTTCTTTATTTGTTTGTTTACTGCTTATGTTTATGGTCTTGAGAAAGACATAGAAGATATTTATGGAACATTATATTTATGTAAAATGGTTCAAGATGGCAAAATTTGAAGGGTTATGCAAGAGTAGAGGAAAGCTTGCCTGTCAGAAAGTGTACGAAGAAACAGGAAACAAAACCATGGGTTGAATGGATAGTGCCTTATGCAATACATTTCTAATCATCATTCAAACTACATAAAACAGCTGAAAAAATATCCAGTATTAGTCTTTTATGCTGTCATTAGAGTAGTAACATGCAATCTCATTTCCATAGCCTTCTTAGTAAAAATCTGGAACCATGTTGTCGTGGGTTTGGGCCAGAT
>VZSF01003174.1:0-42270 GCA_013398295.1 Chionis minor | reverse complement strand
ATCCCTTGCAGTTTTTTTAAACAAGACCATCAAAATCCACTGAAGTCTGACATTTCTTTGAATGAGAGGAGTCAGATCATGAATCTCTACAGAAGGCCAAATTCAATTTTTCAAAAATGGTAATATCAAGTAAAGCAATAAAAACAGAACCATTGTTTCTTGTCAGTAAACCTGTTGTTCAGCCAGGAAATTTGTGTATGACGCTAGTGCTGTCTAGATCTCTTCCTTAATCTTCATGTAAAAGTTCAGTAACAAGAACTGCTACTGCTCAGATTCCCAAATAATGGCCAAATTGTCATCTTGAATAACTTGTTTTTGCAGAGCAACCAAAAATTTTTTTTTTTTTTTTTTTTTTTACAGTCTGTCTCAAGGAGTCGTTCCCAGTATGACAGCAAATCTTACCAAAACAGCCAAACACCTTCACCTGCACTCACGCAAATAGCCCAGGAACTGTGAATTTTACTATATTTTGATGACCTAGAAAGCTTGAAACTGATTTTCAAGAGCAACTGCACAGCCAGCTTTTGAAAGAGCAAGACTGCAAGTTTATAATTTTTTCCTCTCCTCACATTACAACAACACATAGATCATTCTAACAAACTTATGACTTGTAAGTTTTAGGGTAACAAGAGCTATCTTAGGTATCTGGAAATTCCTTTAAAAAAAAAAATCATTAAATAAGAATATAATACAACTAACCTGATAATCCAGATTTTTCCAGCATTAAATTTAGACACTGAAAAAAGAAATACATGGTGAGACTTGTCTCAATGCATAGGTTGGGAATAAATTTTTCAGCAAATCTACGCTAGAATTTTCGAACATAAAAACTGAGTGACTGATTCCTGGTCAATTCCTAAAACCAATGTAATTACATAAACATGGTGTATTTGAGCTATATATTTAACCCATCAAGTATTGTTTTCAGGCAAGAAGTTTACTATGTCAGGTGAGTCAGCTTTTACACTATTAAAAAAAAAAAAATCTGTGCTATCAGTTTGTTGGTTTACTTGAACAAATTCTGTCCCCGAGTTTGAAAATGTACTTTTTAGAAATCAAACCTGCAGACTCAACACTTCCCAGCCACTACTTGTAGACATTGGCACTCTGTGCCAGAAGTCTGGACTGTCAGTACTTAGAACTGCTTCCTTCACTGCGTGCACAGTTCTTCCTAACTCCTCTCACTCCAGTTCTTGCACTCTGCGTTTGATGAACTACCAGACAACTGTGGCAGGCTCTGCCACGATTGAGTACCATGCTGAGGACTGCTGTATATAAAAGGAATGGCTAGCCAGGCATGAAGCAGCCGGGCTATGTTCGTCCTTGGGGGAAAAACTAAGACTGCCTCTTTACTACTTGGTGAAAGATGAAGGCATTCTTCCCACTGGCCTTTTGGAGTTGAAACACTTCTTTTGCCTCAGTGTCTCTTGGTGGCCTGAAGTGACACATGGATATAAGGCAAAATTCTCTAGAAGCAGCAGACCTGACCCAGGCTCGGCAAAAGCTTTCAAAAGCAGCTAGACTTACCTCTTTGACAGAGGCAGTCTCTTCCACAACTATCTCCATCTCAGGGCTTGCGTTTTGGTCACTCCCAACAATAAAATATAAGAAGAGCTAAAAAAGCAAACATAAGCTATCAGAATACATATGCAAGTATGGAAATACTGTGAAATAACACCTCCTAATGCACACGCACACCAGCTATTGCAAGCCTTCCACCAAACAGCACTGAACCCCTATGGGCTCAATCAAACAATTTAACCAGGACAGAGGAGCACATGCAATTGAGTTACGGCCATTAGTAAAGCTTCATTAACCAGTTGTATACATACTTACCTGCTGCAAATGAGAGCGAAAACCTGCTAGCATTCTGATCTTTAGAAACATACAACTGTATTTTTCTTGAATATTTGCAATTTGTAGATATCAAGAGCAAGATCTCCCTTTTCTTACTTTATGCTCTTTACAAAAGTATATGCAAATCATGGCACAGAAGTTGGACAACAACAGACAAACTGACCATTAGTGAAATGAGCTGTATTAACTAGTCACGTGTACGCTCTCGGCCTTCTGCAACTGAGGTAAGTGGTGTGAGCCTCCATGCTGATACATACAGTTCTCAGTGTCATTGAGCACTTTTTTCCATGCCATTTACAACCATTACAAGATAAAAAGAGGACTACACGAAATACTCGGAAATGTACGCAAAGCACATGGCTCTCTTCAGTCACAGCACTACTATACCTGAGTGGAAGTTGGAGCTTTCCCATGACACAGCCCTAGCAAGCTTCCCATTCTCAGTTCTGCTTCCTTGACAGTATAATCTTCAGGCACTTCAGGGAGGACAAAAACACAGAGAACATCATAAACTGCTGCTTCCTGAAAATATTCGATTATGCTGCTCTTTAGAGTAAGATAAAAATGTTCAGGGATATTTAGAGAACTTTCGCTTCCACAGTGTTGACATCAGATCTGTAAGCCTCCTATGACTAAAGCAAAGCAGTATTTGTATAAATACCCCACCACTTCTGGTTTATGGGGTGATACAAGAATTTAGGTTGGAAGGGATCTTTGTACGGTGCCTGGTCCAAACCTCTGCTCAAAGCAGAACCAGCTCTGAAGTCAGATCACTTCATTCTGGGCTTTTCCCAGTCAAGTTCTGAACACCTCCAGGGATGGATATCCCCAGGCTTCCCAGGGTTCTGCATCTATTGTTTGACCACTCCCAACTCCTTTTTCTCCCACCACCATACCCAGCTGGAATTTCCCTTGCTGAAACTTATGTTTACTGCCTCTGATCCTTTCCATACGCTCCTCTGAGAAGAATCTGGCTCTGCATTCTCTACTGATTCATGTTAGGGAGTTAAAGACTATAATTACTCCTCCTCCTCCCAAGCCTCTTCCTCTTCAGGCTGGAAAAACTCAACTTCCCTCCTATCTCTCCCAGGACCATCCTGGAAGCTCTCCTCTGGATTGGCTTCTAGTTTGTAAAGGCTTCTTTCTCATGCTGAGGAGCCCCCAAAACGGACACAATACTCCAGATGTTGTCTGACAAGTGCTGAATGGAGGGGAATTAATTTCTCCTTGGCTTCCTGGACACATTTTACTAATGCAATATATTAGCAAAATTGTAAAGACAGAGAAAATGTTTCCCAGCAAGCACAAAGCTGATCCACTCGGTTTCTCACCACCGCCCCAACAATGGCAAAAGCAAAGTTGGGGGTTCTTTTCTGCTGAACAGTGGCCATCAGGAGCACAGTTATATAGTGACAAGTGGCATCACGTGCTCATACAAATAAAAGAGCAGGCTATGGCATGAACACATTCCTCCACTCTTACGGAAACAGAAATCCACATTATTCAGTGTGCTTCATGAACTACAGACATTAGGCTGCCTTCTGACAGTAAAAGGGAACCTAACAATGCTTCCTCCATAACCACAGCACTTAAGTTTGCCGCTCAAGCTGTTCTGAAATCCAACCTTGCGTGTCAATACTCTAACACATTTAGTCCATTTTGTTTCAGGAAATGTAAGTTAAATACATTTAACAATGACTCTCCTTCCCAGAACACCGAGAAAGCTGCTCTGTAATGTACTAAATGTGACTCAAAACAGATCATTTAGAGACTTTTCAATTTATAAAATAAGTATGGGAAATAGAACTTTCTGCTAATTCCCACAGTCCTGAAGCTCACGGACAATGGTCAATAAACAATGGCAGGTATGCTAATCAGTTTTACTCATTAGGAATGCCAGTAACAAAAACCAAGCTGAACACACAAGTTTAACCTCTAGCTTTGTATCAGTACTGTTAATAAACACTAAAACTGGAAAAAAATCCCTCACGTAACTGCTTCAGTTAAGCCCTGAAATTAGTGGAGTTAGGTGTGTGTACTTCTCCCAGGAAAGGACAAAGGGAAGCTTAAAGTCTCCCAATTGAGCTTCTTACAGAACGATGATTAAATCAATTTACCTGGAGAAAGAAGTTTCCCATTTCCACTAACAGGTCTAAGACAGCTCTCATTTGCTGTAACAAAAAGAGCAGGAAAGAGAGATAGATGTATTACGTAATTCAAATAAGATGAAATTTGGCTTAGAAGTTTAGACATATAACATATTTATGATTAATGACAACAGGTTTATCTTAGAGGCCTCCCATCTGGATGTATTATATCTAAAGCACAATTGGAGAGAGAGTTCTAGAGACTTTGTAAACAGTCTTAGTTTTTATCCTTTCAATTAAAGATTACTTTCTCTTTGAATCCCGCTGTTAGCCACCAACAGTAAAATACTATAAAACTGACCAAGTGCTTCAGAAGTTAAAGACACCAACAAAAGCTTTAAAATAAGACTGGAGTGTCTTAAAAAAAGAAATAAGGTTAAAAAAAAAATCTTCTGTTCTTAGTGTAATAGATTATTCCTACTGAAACGGCTTCTGAAAAATAAGAGCTTCATAAAATGTTAATCAAGACTTACATTGATTTATTTTTTTTTAAGCTAGGGAAAATAATAATTTCATTCGAAATAAGATGACTTAAGTCCTTTGTTCCCTCTTTCTTCCCCAAAAAACTCCTAATAGCAATGGGTTTGCTGTTTTGAATAGACTGCTGCCAAAAGCAGGAAGCCCATCACGAAATTCTAACATTATCAGATCTAAAAGTAAAGCAGCTGAAGACTTACCTAGTTCCTCCTCTAGCTGAAGCTCCCGTATTGCTTTCATTTTAATATCTGACATCACCTAAAAGACAATAATACTAACACCTCTAATACAGAATGACACCTCTAACAGAGAATGCCAGTAACACATCTGCTGTTCAAATGCCACTCCACAAAAGGCAGCCTTTGCCTGAAATGCATTGTAGTTATGTTCTTATTCCTGTCAACACTACGCATGGCTGCAAAAACATTTGCTTACATTACCATACCAAATATATATAATAAATAAATGTACTGATCTCAAAACACATTTGTGGAAATTTTCCCTAGAAACAGTATTCCAAAGAAAATAGTGATATTTAATTTTTTGATTTATCAAAAAATATTTCACAAATAATAATTTTGTGACCAAAATTAAGTAGTACTTTATATTTTCTGCAACAGGAAATAATAATAAAGGCAGAAAAGGCACCAGAGAAGCCTACCCCCTGGGGAAACCCAGCATTTTTTCTTATGCTATGTTGAAAGCAAGAAATAATACTTTCCTCCTCTTTAGCTTTTGTTTAGTGACTTAGCCTCACCGAACATACATTTCCAGGATGGTCCAAAGAGAAAACTGTTTCACTCTAGAACTCACTAATGTACACTGCACTGGTTTAAGTTACCAACATTACACAGCAAAGTATTCCATTAACAGGAACTCCAATTACACACTATTTTCATCACAGAAAAACTCCAGCCCTGAGACCAAATCCACCCCTCATTAATTGGCCCAAGTGTGCTGGCCAGGCTTTTCAGGGAAACAGCCAGTGTTATATCAGATTTCTTACTGTTTCAATAGTGGCAGTAATTTTAACGTGCTTCTCCTCATCATCCATTCTGCAGAAGTTTTTAACTTGGAGCCAGCTGATGTCATATGTAAAAGCAGTCAAATTGCCACTTGACACATTCACAAAGCTGTAAAAATGAGCAGTGCAAAGACGGTCAAAGACAGGAAAAGTACACGTTGTCTGGGCTAGATCACTAAATACCAACGCTTTCAAATAAACTGATAATGCCTGGGTTATTAATAGTGATGGAATGTTGTAGAGTAAGGGTCAGAGGCCTCGGGGAGCATCAAGGCACCTCTGGGCTGTTTTGGCAACCAGTTTTCAATGGGACTTGAGCTCCTGAAGGTAATTCAGAGACTAAGTCACTTTCTAAGGCTGGATTAAAGGCTTCTGGAAAAAAATATGGTACATGACTATACCTAGTCATAGCTAAAATTTGAGATTTTCTCTATCTCTCTGCCTACTATATATAAACACAGAAATAGTTCTCGGTGAAGAACCCTTTTGCTGCTTGATTTAATCTCAAGTTTTCAGTACTGTTTCAACTAACAAGTCAGAATTTACGTAGCAAGCACATATACATGTCTCTGAAAATGGGAACCTAACCCCAGGGCTATACACCAGGAAGTGAAATGAGACCAGAAATCTGCCCCTAGCAACTTTAGCTTCAACTGGGAGATTCAGTAGAGCTGCATACTCTGCTGACACTGCTGTGTTCTCTCATCCCACCCAGTCCCTCAAAGAGACACACAACTCAAACCTCAGAAATTCAGGTTATACCCAAGATATACCAGCACACTGGGCACAAATTGTTTTCACTAGGTTTTTCCCTTTACAAGTATATGTCAAAGGATGTGACTGCATCTGCACTTCAAGAGCAAAGAAATATCTAACAGTCGGGAAGTACCTGATCCCCAAAATTTAAGATTACATTTTCTTGAATTAAAAAGCTCAAAGTGACCGTTACTTTAAAGAATGTACATATAGCTAGCATAATTTAACTAAAAAGATTTTTTCCAACTTGAATTTTTGTTTAATTATACTCGTTAACAAAATGGTTACCTCTGGTCATGGCTGTCTAAGACTAGTACTGAGCATCCATCTATCAGACCAATACTTTTGACTGTTTCCTTCATATCTTCTTCAAGAAAAATTTCCCAGTTCTTGGCTTCTTTATCTAGTCCCGAGCCATTCTTTAAGATGATTCCCCCTGATGGTGCTAAGGCTCTGCGCAGATCACCTAGTTTTGTGCTGCATGAAAAGACGTGCTGCGATTCTGTGAAATGCTGACCCTTCCCTCCTTCATTATACTCCTCTAAACGAAGAACATTGACAACCACAGGTTCATGATCAGGGCCTGTCATCACCTTTGTACCACCAACCTGAAGTAAGGAATGCAAGATTTATGCAGTGGTGATCAATAAAATACAGAAAATACTGGACAGCAATAAATGACAACAATAAAATTATTGAGACACAAAGATGTACCCTCTCTCCTCATTAGAAATAAGCCACCTTTGACCAAATGAGTAACTCAAAGGTGTTGGGAAGAGAAGGCACAATGTTAATGTCTGTTTCAAGTCTGCATGTACAGTAAATATATCGGTAACAGTAGCTACGAAATGAGTGGACACTTGGTCCCCACCAGATAAGAATAGAGGAATTCAGCCCATCATGATATTAAAGAACTACCCAAAATTGTGACTGAGGCAAATCAAGAGAGTTAGATTTTAAAATCTGGCCTTTCCAATATTCAACCTAGGCTAAAATACAGTGCCTTGACAAAAGCAATTTGATCACACAGGAAGCTGTAGTAGCGAAGACCGTACCAAAAGTACAACCAAGAGAAGAACAAATCTGTTACTAGATTTTTCTCTTTTGGGTTGGGGTGGAGGGTGAGGGAGTGAGGTGATAAATCAGAAAGAAAACATATACTTTTATTACAAAAATCTTTTAAGAGTAAAATTTTATTCCATTACAGAGATGGAATAAAATGCTGTGTTGCATAATCACCAAGGCAGGTACTTGAAAGTTACGCAGAAGCCTTAATATTAAAAGGAAGATGCAACACTAGAAGAGGAGCACAATATATTAGGGAGACCATACACAGAAGTAGTCATGCACAGGTCTAATTTTATATGTGGAATGATTCACTATAGGTATAAGTTTTTGTTATAACATTACTATCAACCAGTCTCCTTCCAAGAGGCACCAGATGTTTCAGAATACACTCCAATGTAACTGGCATTGGATATCTACAGGCACCTCTCAATCTGACCATATCATGCTCTGCATAGTATAATTCTATTTTTAATTTTATCATGCAGCACATTATACATCACAGAAGGTATGCTGACAAGCTGTGAAAACATAGTATTCTAGCTGAGGCTGAAGTGGTGTCCCCAGTGTCAACACTGGTATGTCAGTAGCACATACGCAGAACAGATCAACATTTCCAAAACTCTATCTGAAGACTGCTTCTTATCTCTTCAAGACTGTCAAGGAGAGAGGATATTTGGTTCTTTTACCTCTTTCCCATTCCACACAAAGATGTCTGCTCCGTCAGCCAGCCCAATGCCATCCAGTGTCAGCTCATCTCCTAAAAAGGAGCAAATTAACAAGTTCTTGCCTGCCCCCCCCAAACAGACAAGCAGGGTCAGTTAATAAGTGAAACATTCTACCCTGGCTCAAGTGTAGCATTACAAAAGCTACTGTATAATCAACATTTACAGAGGGTAAGTTAGGGTTCACTTAGTAGCAAGAGCAACGCAAGTCGGTACGCACCCCTACAGCATTCTCACTGAGTAAAGAGGGCCACAGCACAAAGGTTTCAATTCAATTTCCCTTGCAAACTGAGGCCCAAGTTAGCCCTTGTCAAAGCTGCTTGGTCAGGATTATCTACATGATATTTAACAGTGCATCAATAGATTTAAAATAAAAAGCTTGGATTTAATCAATGAGTTAAGTGCTGTACATTCCAAGCCCATTCTTTGCAATACTAATGCCCATGCTGCAATTTCTTTTACCTTCTTATGACAGGTCAGACTCAGATTTTTTTAAAAGTCATTGCCATTTAAAGAACTGTTATGGCATGTGGAGGAATATTTACAGCAGCTACGAATGCCACAAAGACTATAAAATTTAAAAATGGCTGAATAGGTTTTTGAAGACTAACACCTAGAACTGCTGCAAACAGAACTCATGACTCTAAAATACTAATGTACTCTTAATAAATTAATGTACTCCTATGTAAACATTTTCCTTTACAAAATTCCTACTTCAGCTTAGGTTTAACCTACATTTTTCTTTTATGTCACCCTGGCTCCTCTCTTCTGTCCTATCCTCTACCTACTAGGCATAGCATTCCTAAGCAAATCAAGGTCAAAATACAGACTGATATATTTTTGTCAGCAACTGTGTTTAACTTGCATAAGATCTGCAGTCTTACTGCTCTTCACAACAAACATTACATATAAAGGTCTCAAAAACCTTAATTTCACTAATAGGAGTGTCCTGAATAATGGCAGTGGACTTGCATGTTAAGACTGAGTTTGAAGAGTGTTCAGTAATACACATCTCCAAGATGTTTTACATATGGAATCCTTAATGTCTACAGTAAATACAACATTTAAATAACATAGAAGCATTGTATGTAGTAGTCTTACCATCAAGGATCTGGTAAAGATGCAGTCCTGCTGGTAAAGGCTTGGCAATACTGAGAATCATGTCTCCTTCCCAAGACTCCAACATCTAATTGGAAAGAATAAAAAAAAAAAATTATATAAAACAATGGCAAGCAATAACTCACAATACTCAAAATTACAACTTTGCTGAACGCTGTTACAGCCTTGCTACCACGCTCACTTTCACACTTCACAAGTCATAGCTGTTTACTTCAACAAGCCTAGTGACACAGAAAACAGTCAAGCATTTAGGACTTGGCCTTTCAGACTAGTCACCAGACAGACAAAAATAAAGTTTCAACTGGACACTAACCAAAGGTTGTGAGGTACAGGAAGAGTAAACAGTGTTTCCTGACATTAAGTTAGCTTTGATTTAGGTATCTGTGAAAAAGCCTTTTACCAATTAGCATATTCCCACAACATAGTAGAGAATAAATGCAAAGCTAAATATTTATGTTAATTTATTTTCTTTTTTCTAAAACTACTCTGATCATTTCCTTTTAAGGCCAGATAGCTCCTTCAAAATACAAACACAAACTTCTCACAAACTGAAATGTTAAGAGTAAGTCTGGAGATTTGCAAAGTATCTATCCATGCCCATGAACATGATGCCCAAATCGAAATGATTTGCTTACGAGGGCTTTAAAGTCCACATAGTTACAGTTTCATCAATTTCATGGCTTCTTCAGTACTTCGAGAACAGACCTCAAACCAATGTTTCCTTCTGTGCAAATCCATATAGCTTTTAGCCTCCTAAAATAGCATTTACTGTTGAAAATCTCTCACTGAGATAAAATTGCCATATAAATACACATTAAAAGTTGTACCTCAAGGAAAAATGAAGTGTTTGAGTTCACTTAATATAGAAAATACCTGGAATACTGATTGTCGAAGGTCTCCTAGTGTTTTTCTTCTATCAATAGTCAAATCCACAACACTCTCTTTCCAAGTAAGTGAAGGATGTAAAGCCCCATTGTGAAATTTATAACACGAACTCAAATGGAGATGTAAATCAATGCCATTGTTTGCCGAGTCACACGCCGCTCTTAGAAAGAATAACACAATAATAACCAGTGAATTTAACACCAACAAATGGCTAGCTTATCTCAGAGATGCTGCTGTGCACTTGTCCTGGAACTGATACCCCCATGGCTAAATTTGCTGTCACATTCCCACCCCTCCATCAAGGGCTGCAAAGAAGCGCCCAAAGATGACAGTGATTTACACCTAGTCCAATACAGAGCTAGCGTAGACATCCTCTACATAAGCACTCTAACAGTACGTTCTGTGTGTTTCTGCACCTTGCTTCTACCTTTCTAAACAGAATGGAAACTCCATCTTTATGAATGTGGAGACTGTAGATTTTTTCAGGCTGTGTTCCAGATCAGTACTCTGTTGAAATGCAGAGACGGAAAAACCGCATGGAAACTGAGTCAGGACAGACAGCCATGCTTTACAACTTTATACCTGTATCCAGCTCTGTTAGCTAAATGTACTAGCAAATACACCATTTAAAAAAGAGGAGTGACATTTGCCCAGTAAAGAGATACCACACAAGACTTCTGTCTCTCGTGCGTCTGTATTTTGCTTGCTTAACTATGATTCAGGCATATCATCAGTTCTGTGTGTTCCTCAACAGAAGGAAAAGGAAAAGTTTCAACCAACCTGAATACCACTAGCTTTTTCCTCCACATTTCTCACAAAGGATACTATTTATATGTTGTTTCACAGTAAAGCAAGTCATTCCTCCTTCTCCCAACGGAGAATTCCCTCTTATAATCAAGATAACTTACTCCAATCTCCTTCCAGAATTGCACTGATTTTGACAAAAACTGGTGCAATTTTTAACTGTAAGTAACTGTCCCTTGAAATTCTGTAGAATGCCTAGTTATGCCACTAACAGAGAGGCAGGGACTCAGTAGAAGGCAGAATCTGGACATACAAGTTATATTCCTCGATCAGTCTCTACAACATTGAATCATTTTAGTATCTGCCTCTACTCAATGAGTTTCTTTCATTTTAAAATCACTTTGGACATCTGCAGATAAGAATGCTGTTTAAGAGACTGGTACATTTACATTAATATACCTCTTTTTTTGCAGCTCAGTATTAGCAGCATTCATTTCATTCAGAAGGTGTTCAGGAATTTGGTACCTTGGATTTCCTCGCGCTGCAACAAATAATATAGGCTAGTTTGGCCTCAGCTGCTTAACATGTGTTTTGGCAAATAAGAAAAGTGATCAAGATGAGACATTACAGCATGGTATCATTGAAAATTCAGAGCAATAATGTTCCATTCTTTTGTAATAGAGAAAATTAAACTGCAAGATCATACAAAGAAAAAAGAAGTGCTTTTACTTCCTCCCATCAATCTTTCCCTAAGGAAAACCAATACATGAATGCTATTAGCAACAACCTGTATTTGTTTCAGTAGGAGACACTCTGCTAGTGTTTGTGAAGCGTACTAGAAAAGAGTTAGCGTCAGCCACAGCAAATTAACTGGTCACTACCTCCTTGGAGGTAACTTCTGTATATCTTAATTAACACTTTTTTCAAATGAGCACTAGAAAGAAAACTGTATCTTCAGTACTTGGAAAGGACAGAAAGGCCCAACAGCCTTTGCCACCCAGAAAACAAACTGTTGATGAAGGAAGCCCCCAAAATATCAAGATGAGCTTTGTGTACCTTCAGGTGGTCTTTTTAACTGAGATTTTCGATAAAACAGCATGTAGGCACTCTCTTTACCCTGAAATTGTTTCTCAATATCCTTCTCCTTGATTGGCTGGACTTTTGAATCATTCAAATCAAACCAATGGCAACCAGCAGAACTGTCCTTTAGCGTTGCAGGGTTTTTTTCTGAATTCCATTGGACATCATTCTTCTGAGGAGGGCTTTGGAGATCTTGTCCTTGAGAATCTGACTTAAATGGCACCTTTTGTTTTTTCTTCAGACCAACCTTATTTTCATCAGGACTGAACTGAAATATCTGAGGATGATTCTGCAAATACTAAAAGGAAGGCAAGTACAAGATGAAGAAGATACCCAGTTTTAAATATACCAGCCTGCATTAGCTACTTCACCTGATCCATCCTCAAATTGATACACAAACCCCATCCCTTCAAACTTGTTTTTATGATGCTTCCTCATGTGTTTCCTCAGTTTAGACAGAAAAATGTAGTTTTCCTACCAAGCTTCTGTTTTATCAGACACACAGAGTACCATCCCAACCAATTTATCCCTTTAACACTGGTACTTTCCACTCCCTAGTCTCTGCAGAAGTGCTGCAAGTTCTGCTCTCTGCAGAACTTGAGCCCAGTTCTGGTCTGCTGAGCTGTACCCTACCCAAGTTAACACTGCCCATTGTGGCATCTCAAGAACTTAAAACCTACTTGTCCAGTTTCACCCAGGTTATCCACTATGTTCTCTACTTTCATTTTAGCATCATGCAGATACTTCAAACAAGCCTGGTATCCAAATTACACAAAGCAAAATTGTGGCTCTTAGGAGATGGAAGGTACACTTTTAGGCACACAATCCCTTGAGAATCTTGTTCATATTCCCCAAATACTAATTTATATTACAAACCTCTCTTACACATGCTCCATCTTGCTAGACAGGAATGTAAATATAAATATAAATGTAAAGTTATCTTAACTGTAAAAACCAAACTAACATACATGCATTATTACCTTCCGTAATGCTCCGTATTGTTTTCGGTATTTCTTATTCCAGGACACACCATTTTTCTCCAGTAATTTCTGCCCTAATTGATCCACAGGAATTTGTTTAGATTCCTCCTACAGAGAAATTAAAACAAAGGCTACAAAAGTCAACAGCTCAACACAAGGAAGCCAATTCTGAAGTGCTTAAATCATTCCTGTTTGTTAATAAACCAAGGTAACACCACATTTTGCAATAGCTTAGGTAAGCAACTTTAGAAATACTCAAAAAGGGCCATTTTCTGTATGATGAGCCACAATTAGTATTAAAGTCAGGTTAAGTTCCAAGTTTTATATAGTTCACAATAATTTCAGAATAGTTCTGTACAGTTACTCCTGCCCACTCTTGCATACACTAACCCCTTCTAGGTTCCTTAATATCAAAATCAAAGCACTAAACTCCTTACATACCATACCTCTGATAAAATCCCTGTCAACACTGCCAATGGATTTTCTGTTTCTTTGGCATTTTCACTATCTATTAAAGCCTTATCTTCAATCAGCCTATCCTCTTCTTCCTGTATAAGAAAAATAATAGACTCATAAATACTGTTGTTTCACACACAACTAGTGGTTTTCTATTATATTCTGTACTAACATTAGCAGGCACAATTTAGAAGCAGGAAGGAAGTTCTGATAAGATGCCTCTGACCCCTGCTATGGACTGTATATTGTCATACAGAATATCCACTATAAGTTTTTTAACAGAAAATGCATTTCTGTTATTTACAAACAGCCAGAGTCATCCATTAAAATTACTGTGCTAGTCATCTTGAGATATTAATTAAAAGATATTAATTCATTTATAGTGAGCCTCGTAACATGACATAGTTTAGTAGATTGGAAAGATAAAATTTGCTACAAAATCTTAACAGAGACCACATACTGTGGAAAATTAGCCTTCTCAATGAGGTAAGAGACAAAAGGCATCACTAAAACATTTATTAGTTTGGATGTACATTTTATCCACTAGCTCTAGCTAGAATTATCTTTTCTGAAAAATGAGACATGTCAAGCAAGGAAGAAAAACCTTTAGGACTTACTTGTAGCTGCCAGTTTCCTAATTCATCCACATCTCTGATATAAACATGATAGTGTCCTCCATAGCAGCCACCTTTATGTATAATAACAGAGAAGAGCTCATACATGTACTCTGAATCATCCATTTCAGTCTTTAAAAAGAAAAACAGTAATGACAATAATATGTATCAGTAACTCTTTGAGACAAGGACAGTTTTACACCATCAGCATTGCTTCAGATATTTCTCAGTATACATTCACACATACAGAGACGAATGAACCGGCTTCTCAGTGCTGTGGAACACAAGTATGGACTGACACAAACCATGGACCAAGGCACACACTTATTATGCAACTTTTCTAGCATGACTGTGAACAATACTGGAAATTTAAAATTTAAAATAATGAAATATTGATGCAAATAATAGAACAGCTCAACCTGTTTGTTTATAACCAGGCTTATTTTGTTTAAAAGACTAGAGGGAAAAAAAAAGGCAACACATTTATATACACAAACCAATAGAAAAAAGAAAAGGCTTCCTAAAATACAAACACTGAGAAATTTCCAAGCTTGTACTGCAATATTTCAATAAGAAAAATGGCTTTTTCAATCACAGTGCTTTTATTAAGTATATACTTTATATATTTTAAGGATCAAAAATTGTCACCAAGCACTGGTATATCTCAGTTTATAATCAAAGTATGTATATATGAATGCAAAGACAGATTCCTTATTAAAATGAAGTAACTACAGGCACATAAAAAACACATAGCTAAATTTATACATGACATTATCAGACAATGACAATAGAAATTGAAATTAAATTTGATTTTGTAAGTGATAATCTTCCTTTCAAGCAAATGGCAGATTAAGTTTTAGGTAATCATTATACCCTTTCCCCTTGTATTTCCCATTCAATTAGAAAGTGGTCTTTTGGAAACAAATTGGAATTCCAAAAATTTTGAATTACAGACAGAAGAAAATACCACAAAGTTTCTCAAGTACCTTGCCCTAACAAAATGCAAAATAAAAGACAACTTGTCCTTGAGATATCGGTTCTGTGCAGAGTACATAGAAGCTTTAATAAATATAACAGTACAAACCTGCTCACAAAAAGCCCTCAGATTTATCTGGATAGGGAATGTATAGCAGCTCGTTTCCTTGTATCGTTCACACTTCTCGAAGTCAAAGTTAAATCTCAGGAGAGAAATAGTGAGAAAGGGTGGCAACTTGCGTAGTTTAGCAGACTGTAAAATGATTTTAAAAAGTTGTATGTAAGCACACAGTTATACAGAATGTCTCCACTTCGCTATGGTCAACTCTTCACTTTCCAACAAACCTTTGCTACAACCAGGCAGACGTGACCAGTGTTTTAATATTTACAGTGTCTTCCTTAATTCTCAATTTCCCTACCAACGACATCCTAAAAGGAATCAAGATCCTTCTGCTCTGTAAAGCCCTACACCTTCCCTGAATGGTGACCACCAGTCCCATACTTTATCCTCCTACAGAAAATTAAGGAGAACATTGCTGAAATTCTAGTCAGTAATTACATATCCATAGCCCACATGTTTTTTGTGAGAGGATTTTCTTGAATTTTATACTAGGAAGCAACTGCTTCAAATCACTGAGTTTGTGCTTTCACAGGAAGTCAGACTATACAGCATCATTCCAGCAATTTTGCTCTCGGCCCCTTGCACAGCACCTGCCACCAGTGGTCCCACACAGACCCTGGGAGCCCAGAGAAAAAACAACTCAACTGCTGCTGAACAGCAGGTGCTGCAGAAGAGCAACACGTGGTAGCTTCGCCATTCCCAGATGAACAGTGGGGCACTCAGCATTTGGCATAGGCCCTGAAGCCACCCTCCAAAAAAAAACCCAACCAACTAAACTATGAACGGAGCTCTCCCTACAAACGTAGCATACACACTTGCTTCTGCTGCAAGGAAAGGACCTCAACTGAGGCTGGGGCTATGATTCTTCTGGCCCTTCCTGATCATCTCCTCCAAGCACAGCATTTGTACTTCACCTGAGATTTATTCCAATGACCACTGAGGAGTTTTCCCGTTCTTTGGGGTTGTGTGACCCCAAGCACAGGTCGAGGCTGATAAAGGCACAGTGTTTTCAAATGTGGAACTCGGAAATGATCCTATCTGTACAATAACTAGCTCTGACAGGTGTATGTTTTCCAGAAAAAGAGATCACTACCACATGCATGGTGCAGCCGACTGCTGAGTGACTGCTGGGCTGCCTCCAAACGCAACAGAAAGTCGGAAAAACGTCACTAGAATGTATCACAGGGGCATTTTGCTTGCGATCTGCCAAGGCTGCTTGAAGAAAAGGGACTTGACTGAGATCTGCAGGCTGTGGTAAATAAGCACGATGCTGTGCTTGAGCAGTATAGGGTAGGTATATTCTGGAAGACCCTCCAGCCAGCCACAGAACAACCAAGCAAGTGTTAAAGTCTCCCTCATTTATACAGGAAAGGACCTTCAACACAGGAAAGTCAACATAATTCATTTTAGTAAGGAAGAATATTAATCAAGTTTGAATAACTTGGTACGTGAGCACACTAGGAACTCTGGTGTGAAGCAAAACCAACCATCCTGTATCACCTCTGAATATAAGTGTAGATTCAACAGATGGGCTTCTGAGACTTTCCAATGTCTCCCTCCAATTCTCCATTTGCAGAGCCGTAACAGAAAGCTTTCTAGGTACACACACAGGGTTTAAGAAACCTCATGATTTAGGTATTTCACTTGCATCAATTGCAAAGACATTGCAGGACTTAGTGGCACAAAGGATTTTGCATGTTCTTCCAACTTCAGGATGAGAAATCACACTGTACAATTAAATTTTATAAAGTTCTGGAACACAAGATTCTTCAACTACTACTATCTCCAAAGGCCAAGACAAAAAAGGGGGAAGAATAACATCCAAAGACCCACAGAGTACTGAAGGGAGGGAGGAATGGAGTAGGTACGTATGGGCCATCTTGTCTTTGACACATTGTTAGGCAGCTGCCTTCCTAATGCCGCACCAAGCCTAGAGTGACTCAGCTGGCCCCTCACTTGCTGCCAGTGTTGATTCTCACTACAGTCTGCTGTGATCACGCACATCATGCCTGCAGGGCCGCAGAGCCACAAGCAGTGGTCATGCTGATACAATGCCCCTCCTTCCTGCTACAGCCTTCTAGCACAGATGCCCTCTTTTTTAAGGTCGTCCATTTGCACCCTGGCATCTCCCAGCTATGTGACTTTTTACCAGGTATCAGAGTGCCCACTATCTTCTTGCATGGATGAGCATGGAAGAGGTAAATAACGCTTATCTCGCACTCCCTTGAACCCACCGAAGTTTAACGCATACAAGCCCTCATAGTCACGCTACATGAGGCACTGGCAAATGTTTCTGAACTCCCAAGTAACTGATTAACATCATCTGTCTTCAGGTTGCCTTTGCACCCATTCCCTTACACATTAAGGCTGCTGCAAGGTTTGGATTGCCCTCATCCTGCTGCAGAAGAGTCACCGCAGTAGGCCAAAGAGCTTCAATGTTGTGAAGACAGCAGAACATGTCAAGACTGCACTAACAGCTGTCTATGTCTGTTTCCCCTTTACAAAAAAATAGTGGAAATAACAGGAAAAAGGAACAACTTTTTATTAAAGGAAAAACACACCACAAAAACTTACGACATGAAAGAAGAAAACCAAACACCACTTTGTACCACTCTGGAAAAATGCAATTCAAAGACCTACAACTCTCACAAGGCTGTCACTGAGGGCTGCCCTTCCCTAGCTGTGGCTAAGGGGACAGCTGAGAAGACAAATAAGTCTTGAATTCACCTACTGTGTTGGGGAAACCAGTCCAAACTGTCATAAACCAACAAACAGGGACAAGCTGTCGGCACAAGGATGTGGCATACAGACAGTAACCAGTGTTATCACCCATGCCACCATTTAACAAAGCACTCAGGGTCACATACACAGTTCCTCTGGAGGATGTCATTGTAGATAAGCATCAACTATCTGACGCTTTCCCAAGATGCCTAGGGGTGAAGGCAGGGAATGAGGCCAGACAAAGGAGTACTCCAGTTTGGATGTCCCTGAGCGCCTGGGGACCCCTCTCAATCAACATCTTAATGTCAACAGTTCTTCATTCAACACTGAGGAACTCTCATGACTCGGCACAGTAAAAGGGTGACTGCACTTGGCTTTACAAGTATTTTTTAAAAAACAACTCAAAAATGACAGTTCTCACCCATAGCTGAGCACAGATCAAAGCAGCACGTAATCTTCAGTAGAAGATTATGACAAAGCAGCACAACTCAACAGATAAACCCACTGGTTTCCTTCAAAAGCATCTTCAAGCTACTGCCTGAAGGAGAAGACTTTCACAGTCCACATTTTGACCACAGGAACATGACTTTGCAGCTTTGCTGTCTACCTGCTGCCTGGATATTCATCCTGCTCTTTCCTGGCCTCCAGGTGGAGGGAAACTCCTGGTACTGCCCTTGGATGGAAACCACTGGCTTAGTATGCAGCACCTGGTTCAAAAGCTCACTGAGAAAGGACACAAAGTGCTAGTGGTCATACCTGAAGTAAGCCGGCAAATGGCAACGACCCAGGCACACACTGTGAAAACACACCCAGTGTCTTACATACTAGAAGAGCTGATGGCTTCTTGCATGAATACATTCTTACTCACCTGAAGGCTCTCGCACTACAGAATGTATTGAAAAACCCCTACTAAGGTGTTAATTTATCACTGCAAGAACCTGTTCCACATCACAGAAACAATGCAATACCTGGATCAACAAACCCCATTTCCCTGTGCAGAGCAAGTTGTTCATTATTTTTCTCTCCTATTTGGGTTCTTCATGAGGGAATTTCCATGGTTTTCTTCATTACATGGAGCTGTTTATTTTTTCTTTATGTTCTAGCTTATCTTTTAGCCTATCCTCTGAAATGCCCAGAGAGATGCATGAATGAGGCAATACTCTCAAAACTAGATACCATCCCATCCACTATTGACTAGATAGACTAGACAGCAACAACATTCAAGTCAAGAAATGAGCAACATGAACTTTCCTTGACCTAGTTGCTGAGGTTTAAAAAACAGGTCAGATTTTGGCGTATCTTGTTATGTATCATCTGATTAAAGATACAGGTTTTTTTATTTCAGAGTTAGAGGGCAGACACAGCAATGTAAACTAAACAAAATTCCTAACTGTTAGCAAACTGAACACTGAGAATCACCAATGCATTACCTTTGAAGCTTCAACAAGTTTATCACAGGCTCCACATTGATACAAATTCTCATTTTCAAAGTACTCTTCTTCTACGTACATGTTCCACAGGGCTTCCTCCAAGCCAGCAACACCTTTTACTGCCACTGTTAGGTCTAAGAAATCTTCCTATGCAGAAATACAACAAAAAGTAAGGTGGGAGGTGGTGTACGTTCACGGTACATTAGAAAGATACTCATCCCACTCACCACAACAGGTAGAAACATTCATTTTGCTTTCACTGCTGATGGGGAAAACCCCCCATATATCCACAGAAGAGAAATTAATTTAAAAAAACAACAAAACAGACTTTTTTGAATGACAAAGAGCATAAAAGACTGTAAAAATATGTTTGGCTGTCGTTACCCCACTGTTTATCTCTCTAACAATATATACTAAAGACAATGCTTGCCAACTCAAAAGATGCAGTAACACTTTGGATTTTTTTTACATCTGAGTCACAGCCTGATGTAGGTGGTTTAGAAAATGCCAGCCAAGACTTAACAACATGCGTAATTTTCACGTTTGCACATCTGCAGCGCTCTAACCAACAGACGCTACCAAATTCCACAAAGCCACTTCAGAGTTAAAAAAAAAAGAACATTTAAAGCACCTTCAACAGACTGAACAGAAATCTGTCCTGGAAAAAACATCTGGCTTTACCTGTCTCTCACTGATATTCTTGCATTCTTTACACACAATCTGGTTGACAACGATCCCATGATACAATCGGTTAATAAGGTCATGACCCGAAGTCCCCACAAGGGAAGTTTCCAAAGCACTGAACAGAATCCGATTTAATTCCTGCACATCATGCTGCCTCATTTCCTGCATGATAAAAAACCCAAACTTGAAGAAATAAAATAGCGCCATTTGCTTTGCTTGTTGTTTAAAAACAACGTATAGTAACTGTGACAGAGAGGTGCCTCAATGACTACCCATGTATTTACTACCTTGAGTAGTAAATTACTACATTTATTATTAATAATTAATTTATTTATGCTCTCTCAGTAGCTACAAGTACATAAACTATAACCCACATTAAGATACTTTGGCTTGGGTAGATTTAGACTAAATCCTAGGATGAGTTACACAGTAAGACTGTAAGTATTTGAAGGACAAGAACCCTAACCACTATTGGAAAAATGTTTCTGTAAAAGCAAAGGAAAATCTACTGAAATTGTATCTAACAGAACAATTTTATTCTGTTGCTCACTGTGAACAATTGGCATGTACTTCTTGTGGAGACACAATAGTGTACAACAACAGCTGATCAAATTCAATGCTATCTCTGCAGCTTGAAGTATTTTAAGATATTTCTTAAATGTCAGACTTCAAAAAAAAAAAATCTTCCCCATTCAGGAAAAACTTTAGCAATGATCGTGTCACTGATAGTGATTTGTACCTCATGGCTGTTCCACCCGAAGCTCTCTGTAAGGTCTGTTGTAGATGCAGCCTGCTGGTCCAAGAGCAGAAGCTGAGCAAATAACCGTTGAAGTTGTAATGGAATTATTCGAACCTAGAAATAACAAAAAAAATATACCCAACCGATCAGAAAGAGTCTTCAAACCAATCATTTAAATGAAAAGAAATATGATTTATTACAAAACTTGTAATAAACCACCACTGTCTATGGCTTTCACAACACAGGTTACTCACTTCACACCAAAACATCAGTCAGACTTGGTTACCAAAAATCTACAGTGCCTCACCTTACCCAGCCAAATACAGTCATGGAACATACATTTTGTGATATAGCAAAACTGTATGGATTAAAATTAAGCTATCACCATAGTAAAGAAGGGCAAGTTTCTCATCTATAAGACATCGTGACATACAGATTTAACATGTGCTACTCCTTGCTCAGTAAAGGGCTTGGTGGTGGGGTGGAACGACATAGGAAGGAGAATGGTTAACGTCAACAATCTTGATCAGCTACCTATATTTATCTTTGACTTACAAAAAAAAAAAATAATTTCCAAGCAACCAGTTCTGTCACTTTAGCCCAAGAACTAAAGAATGAAATTCTGCAGTCAACTTCAGTAAGCACTTTTTAAACGATTAAATTACAGTCTTTGTGCCATCTTGTACATGGGTGGGCTGTTGAACCTTCAGACAATCTCAGTGCAGTCACCTTGGCTGCACACATTTACTTTTTTCTTCCTGGTGACAAATAAATCATAGCACTGTAGCTGTAATTACAGAAGAGAAAAATCTACAAAAGGACTGGACAGACTTTGAGATTGTTCCTGCTCTGCTTGAAGACAAAATTATCTCTGCTATCAATTTCAGCAGAAACAGGCTCGATGGCTTACTTTTGAAGCAAAAGCTTATGGCACTGAAAACCTACATCTGCGGGCAAGATCAAGTACCAGCCAATCAAACTGCCTTGCAGCATCAAAGTTAGGCTTTTATTCATTTTCATAACTTTAATGCAAATTGAAACAATATTCTTCCGAATCAACATTCAGCAGTGACTAATGACAGGAAAAGTTTAAATACCTTTGCATCTGGTTTACTGCTGTCATCCAGCGTCCCAAGTTCTTCAGGTCCTAGGGAGAACAGCGCCTCTGTAAATGTAAAGGAAAATGCCTATTTAAAAAAAAGGCTCCTCTTTAAAGATTTATTGTATTTTAACTGTCAAGCATTATGATGCTATTCTTTTTTGCAAATTAAGACATTAAACAACATTTCTGAACATCATTCATCCCTACAAATGGTTCACACTAAAACAATAAAGCATGAGTAACCATGAAGGTGTTTAGATGGCAAAATATCTATTTTTAATTTTTTTTTAGGAACCGTAGTGGTTGCATTAAAAAAAAAGAATGACGCTTTATGGACAGCAATAACCTCTCTTATTTACACAAACTGTAGACTGTCTGCACCTGTAAGAAAATGTAATAACACATTTTGTGCAGAAGTGATTATACTAATTCTACAGACCAATAGGTCTGAGTATTCTGCAATAACTTAGTTGGAAGTGAATTGAAATAAACTGTTCCCGAAAACAACCTGGTGTTTCTTTAATAAGTAACTAGAAATGCAAGTCACTGTAAAATATCAATTCCAACATTACTTTAAGAAGATTTTGAACACATTACCTCTAAATTCAGGTGTGAAAAGCAGAGTCTGCAGAAGGGAATTGAGGTAGCAGGTCCCACCCTGATTTTTGATACCACTTAGGTTGGTGGAATCCCTGGGAGCTGGAGGCTCAGAATCTCTGGGCTTTGCTTTCTTCCCTTTTCCACAGTGATTGTTTGAAATGAAGGAAAAATCCTCTTCAAATAAGTCCCCAAACATTGTGAAGGCAAAATAGTCCTTAAAAAAATATAAAATAATCTATTTACTATAAAAAATGCAACTGAATCCATCCACCACTAATCCTCCAAGATAAACATTTCAGCCCTGACTGAAGAATTTGTTTATAATTTTTTTCATCTTATTCCATTCATTCTAAAAGTGAATGTCCGATCCATACAAAAGTGTGCACTAATATAACAAAAAAAGTGTGAATTAAAAGCACAGATACGAAGAGATTTTTAACTAGAATCAGATACACGACACTGGAAATTGACATAAGCAAAAACACACATAGTGAAATAAATAGGTCCTTCTAAACACCTATCATTAACTAATGCTCAAGTTGCCCAGTTTCCAGCAGGAAAGGTACGTAACGCCTACCAAACTCATTAAAATCCCTGCACTGTCTCTCAACAAATCCATGTGCACAAGTAACCTACCTCTAATACTCGCCAGTTCAGAGGGGAAGAGTGTAATAAATACAGTGATATTTTATGAAAATATTATCTTTGCTTCCAGATGTTTGAGCCAGAAACTCAACGGCAACTAATTCTTCCTGTGGAATTTTTTGACCTCTTAGCATGTACCAGGACTCCCAAAGCTAGCTCCCTTTTGTACTTGTCACCCCCTAATTTCATTTGGTATGCTGTAGCTCTTGCATTAGTAGGGAGTAATCAATGAGTTATACTGAAGCAGTGAATAATCATTCCCCTATTTACCTTCAGTCCACGTGCAATTCTGCAGATATTTATCATATTCCACTTAGACATCTCTTCCAGACAAAAGCTTCTACAAACATGTATTAATTGTCACAACTATACTTGCCTCCCTATCCTCAATTATCCTTTTCCAAACACCTTAAACTTCTCCTTTACATGTTTCTGAGATGAGAGGACCCCATCTGCCTACAATGTTCAAGATGGGTGCAAATCACGGCTATCTATCTATATATAATTTTTATTTATAGATATAATTTGTGTTTTATATACAATGTCTGTATTTATAAATAATACTGCTCTGGTTTGTTCTCTTTTTGTACAACTGCTGAGCACTAAGCTGCCTTTTTTCAGAAATGTTTATTACCATCCCAAGGTGTCACTCCTGCATGTTCACTTCAGTCCCAGGTATTATATACACGCTTTACATAATATGCATATATTTACACATAACAGTACAGTTGGGATTGTCTCTGCCCCATGCTGCATCTCTTTGCACTCACCTAGTTTATATTACCTACTATTGTACCATTCAGCCATCCATGAGCATAAAGACTTCAAAGCTTGACTGATGGCACTTGTCATTACTGCATTCTATCAGTTTATTGCACAAGATAAACTAATCACCTCAGCATTCACTGTTTTTTTTCCCCTGACAGTTCATGATATGCTGAACACAGGCCCTATCAAAGATACAAAAAACCTCCCCCTCACTCCCCTCTGTAAACAGCTCAGCTTCTGTTTCCCATCTTTTAGCTAATGATTTCACCAAGCAACAACTTTCTTCTCCTTTGTCAGCTTAATTTCTTTAAGAGCGTTTGGCGACAAACTTTTTTGAATGCCTTTTGAAAATCCAGATGCAGTCGATAGCTTGCCATTCAACCAACCAGTAGTTCTTCAGGCATCTCCTAAAACTCTTTTTATAAAACAGTATTACATTTAAGTTCATTTTAGTCCTTCCCATGGTTAAAGCAGTTTTTAAGCAAAAGGGTACGCTCAGAACAGCTGACTGCGAAGCAGCATGGCAGTATTCGCTGTGCTTGTTCTACAGTGCTTCTTCAGCACTTCATAGACAGGTATCCCCTTATAAATCCCCACAAAATAAAATTATGTGGCTTAAGAGCCTTCTTAATGAACAGAGACAGGAAAGAAATCATTTTGATCTCTTTGCATTAGGTTTTTCTCCTCTGAATGCAGTTCTTACACCTTGATCACCTACAAAAAACCCCAAAACCTATAAAGGTCACGTCTCCCACGCTTCAAGACATAATTGCCAGGTTTAGCACTCTGTCCAAACTGCCTCTCAGCCTTTAATTTATTTTTTTCAGTCAGGCCTACCGCACTTTAGTATTTAACCAGCCAAAGATTATGACTCTTCCTATTTTCTGCATCTGAATGCACAACAGCTTGCTCCTAATAGGTTTGCTCACCATAAAAAGGCATATATCTAGGAGACAGCTATCGTCTCACTGACAGTCTGCTGTACCCACCCACCACTTCAGAGATGCACTTGAGCAGGACAGTGCCAAATCCTCCCTCACTCCTTACTTCTGGATCCTCAAAGCACTGCTGCTAGCAGCTTTCTTCCCTTAACACAAAAAAAAAAAAAGACACAATAATAGAGATTAGAACAAATCTCTGGGTGATGCCTCTAGTCCCATACCCTTACAAAGCAGGTCCAACTTAGATCACATCCCTTTTTAGGACCTTGCCTTATCAAAGCTGGAATACCTCCATGAAAAGAGGGCCCAAACCCCATCAAAGTCCCCGCTTCACATTCCTTATGTCTGATGGGAACATGCCACATTGTAACTTGGGTCTGGCACCTCCCATCCTACCCCACCGCACGCCCTCCAAAATCAGGCTGCGCCTATGCCCTCCCAACAGCAGCACGGTCTCCTCGCCACCCCTTCTTCAAGCTGAACTCACCCGGCTCCTCCTGCCTTTCTCCACCTCCCATGTGCTCCAGCCCCGGAGCCCCCACGGAGCTGGGCCCAGTCTTCAGGCGCAGTCTCAGCGGTACCGAAGAGAGGACGAGGACCGCTACCCTAGGCCTGCCGCCCGCACCCTGGCCGGCCTGCGGCACCGGAGCTGGCGGGACACGGTACCCCCGCTACCGCCTAGCCCGACTCACCACTCAGAGCCAGCAGCTGGAGCCCGGCCAGCGCCTACCACCGTGGCCCCACGGCCGCCGCCATGTTTGTTGTGGCGCCGTGCAAAGCACGCTGGGACCTGAAGGCCGCTGCGGCTCCGGGACTTCACGCGCCTAGCCAAGCCCCGGAGAGAGGACAGTGGCGCCCTCTCTCCCCAGCGGCTTCCCCGCTCCACAGAGCAAGGGACGTCTCCTGCAAGGAGCAGGAAGAAACCACCGGGCACGGGCGGCGATGCGAACCAAAGACCGGCCGGCAACGCGGCCCCGCACAGCCTGCTGGGAGTCGTAGTGCGGCGCCATTGCGCCTCCGTGCTGGCGGGGGGGAGCCGCACTGCCTGCTGGGAGGGCAGGCCTCCCCGCAAGGCCTTCTGGGGGCTGTAGTTTCCTGCCGGCCGCGGTGGACGGTGGGAGGGTTGCTGGTGACACCTCCCCGCTGCGGGGCTGAGGGGGCCAGGGTTGCCATGGCGATCCCGAGGCCTGCGCTGCCTCGCCAGCTTGAGGGCCTGGAGGAGGCCCAGCCTCTGCTGGGTGGTGGACCTGACAGGGGATGAGAGCAACACAGCTCCACCATGACCCAGACCTCTCAGGCAACCACCAGGGACAGGCCCCGCTGAAGCCTTCTGAAAAACACAGCCAGGGAGCGAAGCTCACTGTACAGGCCTTGTAGCACAAGGGCTTCTGCTGCAAGGAAGACCCTCCACAGAGGCTGGGGCTGCTTCTCCTCCTGCCCCTTCTGATCTAGTTCCCTCTCTGAAGTTGTGTGGCCCATCAGGTGCAGGCCAGGGCTTGTACTGGCATTGAGATTTCAAATACAGAGGAGCCTGGCCAGTAATCAGAGAAGACCAGCTCCCTCTTTGAAACAAGCAGGTGTTTACAGCAGCCTTCCTAATGCTGCCGTGAAGCCTAGCTGGCGTCTCCCTGCTAATTTTGGCTCTCACTGTGGTCCGCTGCGATCACATACATCATGCTGGTGGGGCCACAGAGCCACTGGCAGCATTTGTGCTGACACAATGTCCCTCCTTCCAGCTGCAGCCTCATTCCAGCACAGCCCCTCTTCCCTTAGGGTTGTCTATTCACTCCTGGCATTCCCCAGCTATGCAGCTTCTTACCCAAAATTGAAGTTTCCACTGTCCTCTTGCACTGGTAACTATGCGTGAGAGATAAGCAGCTCTTATTTCGCACTCCCTTGAACCCAGAAAAGTTTAACTCGTCAAGAAACCCCTGCCAGAGAGCCAAACTAACTGAGGGAGTCAATGGCAAACTCTCAAACGCTCAGAAATACCTTTAAGGTACTGATTAACTTCACCCATCCTGTGCTTGCTTTTGCACCCACTCCCTTCAAGGATGGTTTAAGGGTGCTGCAAGGTTTGGATGGCAAATTTGTTGTGCTGCAGAAGGAAGTGGAGGGCAGGACATTTCCATAACAGCTGTCTTCTTACTCATCTTCATCAAATGGGAGGCTGCCCAAAAGAAACCCCAACCAAAACCTTAAAAAAAAAAAACCCCACCACCTTTTAATGAGAAAATGCTGTTTACTAAACCAGTCACTTTTCCAAGGTAATTTTTAAGTGCAGTTTATTTAAAGCTGTAAATAATTACGTTTTAGTTATTACTCATCTTTTTTTTTTTTTTTAACCTTACAGTTTGTAATGACATAAAAGATTCTGAGAGTATTTTTTTCACTTTTACTTCAGAACTTCTCCCCCTGCTCTGAAACTCAAATATTTTCGTTTCTGGAAAGTTATCAGGTACCTGAAAGAAAACTGCATTTTGACACTTACTCAGCAGTTTCCCTACACAAGGAAAAAGTTACAGACATTGATAAATCAGGAAAAAGAAACAAAAAGGCTGATAGAAAAACATGTAGAAAATCGTACATGATTAATTTCATTACATTGACCATGGTACAGAAGGGAGAGAAAAGAAGTTCTGTATCTGAGGGACAGAGGCTGCATGGCTCTAAATATCCTGTTTCATTGTTTTTCCATGTCACAGTGCTATTTAGGCATCTAATCTTTTCCAGCATTGATAATCTCGAAAGGAATGTTGTGAAGCTGATGGCTTTTGCAAACCCATGCTTGTAGTGAAGCTCCTTGTTAGCTAAGTGAGGTCCAACAGCTGGGCTCAAACCTGAGTCTCTACAGAACAGTTCAAGCCATGCAGGGAGTGGTAGTCCTTAGAACACATTTAGTACCTGTCTTAGGTCTGGTCTCTACTTGTATAGGCAAGTGGTGAGGAGTTTTCAACTGCCTGAGGGCCATCTCATAGGCTGTGAAACAACTGCATTACTGTTTTGAAGGAAAAACCTGGGCTTCAGCTTCACAGATCTCTGCCTCAGCTGCCAGGTCAACCTCTCTCAGCATCTCATTGGTGTCATTGTAGACTGTGGAGATTCCTGATAGCTCAGAGTTGGTTCATCTGCCCTTTCCCTTTATCCCAAGGGTCTTCTGTTCTGTCCTCAGAGAAATTATCTGAACATCCATGCCTCCAGCCACAATGAAATTTGTTGGGGCTGTTTTCATTTGTTACTGTGGTTTTAGAGTTGTTCACACCATACTTGCCTGCCCAAGACAGGACACATCAACGATCAAGAGAGAAGTCCTATGATATCTAACTAGCATGCTGAGGACCTCATTCTCTATTGAACACCGAGGAACTCCAATGACTCAGCACAGGAAAGGGTCACCATATTTGGCTTTACAAAGAGAAGGAAAAAAAAAAGAGGGACAAACAACCCACAACCCAAAGCAGTGAATCATTAACTAGAAGATTATGACAAAGGACAAAGCAGCACAACTCAACAGATAAACCCACTAGCTTTCTTTAAAAGCATCTTCAAGCTACTGAAGGAGAAAACTCTTTCACAGTCTGTGTTCTGAACACGGAAACATGACTTTGTGGCTTTACTGTGCTTGGATTTTCATCCTCGTTCCTGGCCTCTCAGATGGAGGGAAACTCCTGGTGGTGCCCATGGATGGAAGCCACTGGCTTAGCATGCGGCAAGTGGTTGAAAAGCTCACTGAGAGAGGACATGAAGTGGTGGTGGTTATACCAGAAGTAAGCTGGCGGATGGGGACAACACAGGAGTACACAGTGAAAACATACCCAGTGTCTTACACATTAGAAGATCTGAATAATGCCTTTCATGAGTACGTTGCCACCCACCTGAAGGACCTGCCTTTCCCACTGAATGTTCTAGCGTTATACAACAGCTCGGTGCACGTTTTCCGTACATTCTTTCTTCAGTGCAAGAACCTGTTCAGCAGCAAGGAGACACTGCAGTACTTGAATCAAAGCCACTTTGATGCTGTCCTAACAGACCCCATTTTCCTATGCGGAGCAACACTTGCAAATTATTTTTCTCTTCCGTTTGTCTTCTTCATGAGAGGATTTCCTTGCAACTTACACTATGAAGCACCGCAATGCCCAAGCCCTCTGTCCTACACCCCGAGACTATTTACCTTCAACTCAGACCACATGACTTTTTTCCAGAGAGTGGAAAATGCACTGGTTGCCCTCCTGGAGCTTTCATACTGCAATGGTTTCTATGAAGATGCTATAAAATTTTCGTCCAAAGTTCTTCAGAGAGATGTATCCCTGCTAGACCTCCTGAACTCTGCTTCCATTTGGCTTCTGAGATTTGACTTTGTGTTTGAGTACGTCAGACCAGTGATGCCCAATATGGTCTTTATTGGAGGTATAAACTGTGCTCAGAAGAAACCGCTGCCTAAGGTATGTTCTTTTTCCTCCAAATTATACATTTTCCAATGAAGTGTGAGAATGTAACTAAACTTCCAGTTTAATGCTATTGAATTTTTTTGCTTCTGATAATGATTTAATGCAACCGGGTCTTAGCAGTTGTTTTCCACAAGTTGAAATCAAATTACTTTGATGGAGACAGATGACTTATTTGAAGTCCTCAGTGAATGTATATTATTCACCAACCAGATGCAGTTTTCTTTTAATTTTCATGGAGTCTGATATATATTTCTTTCATCTGACCAAAAACCCAAAGACTGCTCTGAGAGTCATCTTTTGTTTTTAACTCTAGGCTCAGCAAAGTCAATTAATTTGCTTTGGTTGTGTTTTCATGCCATATGGTTTCCAAACTGCTTGTCTATGTTAAATTATTTCTTTTTGTTGATCACGGTGAAACAAAAATGTCATGTTGAAATGGGAAGAATTAATCTAAAATGGCATACTTGGTGAAAGAGACTTGTATGCAAAACTCAGATAAGATTTTATACCTATTTCTTCACATTTGCTTTTACCAGAATTGTTCTGCAGGGTTTTTGAAGGTAATCGAGAAATTTAAATCTATTTTGGTAGTTACCATATACTCTCCAAAACAATTAATAGCACTAGACATTTTTTTTCCAGGCACAATGCAGGACACAAACGTCTTTCCTTTGAAATTCCCTCACTTCTGAATTATGGTCACACAGTATCACTGCACAATTGCAATACAGTATCTTTGAGCTGAAGGGTTTTTTCTTTCTTCTTTCAGATTTCTTTTATACTCTTTCAGGGGTTTATGCAGAGTCCACTGAACTCAATAAAGAATAAGGCAAATAAAGAATAATATTATAAATTATAATATTATAATAATATTATAAATAAGGCATTCTTTCACATTAGGCTCAAGAGAATGGCGCTTCGTGGTTACAGATTTAAGAGACAAATCCTTGCTGGTTGCATGACGTAAGTCTACTTTTACATCTTGAAGGTCTCAGAGGTACAAACAGTTGGTAGCTTGCTACAGGGGTGGAACAATCTTGTCCTCATTTTATACCTCACATCTCCCATCTTCACAGTGACATTGGTCATTTGGTGGAAATCCTATTTTCCAAATCTTGAAAAACTTCATGTATTCCTCCTATACTCAGTCTAGCTTTTCTAGCTACATTTCCTACAGACAGCAGAGGGATTTCTCCTGTTTCACTTTGAACAGTGCCCAGCAACAATGCAATAATGCAGTAAGTAGAGTGTAAACAAATGTGAAGTGAGTCATACAGGAGAAAAAAAATCTACCTATCCATACACAGTTTTAAGCGAGATAGTTCTCTGAAATCCAATAGCCCAGTGCTCAACAGACAAGAAAACAAAAAGTTAGGATGACTAGGAAAGGGAGAGGGAACAGGAGATTCAAAAGGAGGTTTCTTTTCTCAGACGAGGAGCTTAAGCCACAGACCTTTCAGTTACACCACTTTCCATAGCTTTCCCTAGGCAGAAAAATCAGGCATTGAGGCCTTGTTCCAGAAGAGGGCTCCTTCCTGCCGTATTACACACAGGCCAGTGGAGCACCTGCTCTGGAGCTGAGGGCATCAGGGTGCTGAGGAGCTTGTGCTGTTGTAGAACTGGGCATATGTGTTTTACCCAGCACAGAGACAGGAATTAAATCCCAAGTTCCCTAACCCTCCTGAGCCATAAACATGCTCCGCAGCCTGCAGTCTCAGAGGCGCTGGCAGAGCATGTAATCACAGGACTGGGCCTGGGAAAACACAAACTGCACTTGTTCAGACTAACATAACTCTACTGGCTGCCTCAGGCTGGGTTTCCTCTTGTCCCTCTTTGCATAGGCATCTGTCTCAGTAGCGATTACGTAGTCATTAACAGGCACAGATATCCAGCTGCCAAGTCCCAGTGTGTCTGGGGGTTTAATATAAGGCTCAAAGGAAATCACACCCAAGATTTTGATTGAGCAGAGATCCCGTGCCAACTCATCCTCCGATGACTCCAAAAGGACCTGAAGGCTGGCACTTCAGGTGATACCTCATTAAGGAGCCATTGCAAATGAACTTGGACAAGAAGCCCTGAGACACTTTGATGAATATCTCATCTATAGCCAAAGTTAATGCAAAGTTGCTTTTTGGGGCAGCTCATAAAAACAGAGTTCATATGATTTGATCAAGGCGAAGTTCAGAATTGTAAGCTATAGCAGTCTTTCAAAGTTGTTCCTGTTTTTTTAACCTAAAACACTCATTACTTATTTAAACAACTGGTTGACTTAAAACATTAAAATTTAAGTTAAGTAGGATTTAAGTACGTAGTTAAGTAAAGGAGAAGTATAACTGAATAAAGACCCTGTGGTTTGTCCCTCCAAAACAGAGATTAAGAAAACAGGTCCTGTTCTGAAACCTTCCTGCCAGAGCCAGCAGCATCTGGGAAGCTCTGATAAAGAGACATTTCTAAATGGATCTCTCAAATATGCAATTAAAGTGGAATTCAAAGACTTTGGCAAGAAATCAAAGAACACAGTAAGCAGTACCAAAGCGTGCACACATACTTTTACTTGTGTGACCTCAGAAGGGATCCCCCCTGTGTCTGGGGGTACTGTTAATTTGCTAACATGGGTAGCTAAGACTAGTACAGCTATAGGGGAGCTCTTCATTTTCAGCACTGGAGCAATAGTCATCACTTTGTTCATGAGCCAAATACTAGGGTTGCTTTTTTTTGTGCAATATTCAAGGTGTTTATGAACCTAGGGGCAATTCAGAGCACCCTGATACCACGTCAGCATCTGTCTATTATGCTTTTGTAAAGGATGTTGAGCACCTTTAAAGCTGACAATACCCTTCATCTGCCTTATAAAGCAATGGCAAAATACACATCAGGCAAGTAAAAACAGTGCTAATTTTGAAAAAGGAAGTTTAACCATCATGCATTGTACATTTTCAATGCATGGAATGTTTCAACCTGAAGTAGCTGTTCTAACCAAACAGTTTATCTCACTGTCCTTTTCAGTTTGCTATTGTCCATATCCCTCTGCCCCTGATGTTTTGAAGAAGAGATATTGAAGAAAGCTGTAAAACATAGTTCTTTCAACAAAACTTCCCTCATCAAATGGAACTACTGTCTTAGTTTCCCTTTCTGTGGAAATTTGTCTTCTGGTTAAATTAAAACACCTCCTGTAATGTGAGTCTAAAGGTACAGTATTTGTCAGAGGTCTATGCACAAAAATCTAGAAATGCTGTAAGAGTATTAAATTTACAAATATCAAACACATTGCCCTACAAAATTTAGGAAATGTTCCAGTTACAATTACCTGAGCAACCTTAAATGTCACCTGTCTTTATGTTAGGATACAGTGATTAATTTCAGGGTCACAAACGATCATTTTCGTATGATTTCTATTCACTGTTTAGGAAAGAGCTGCCCTAGAAATTACGTGTTCTGTGATTTGTTTAGATGCCTGCTGTTTCTTGCTACCACAAAGACTTAGAGTAAGGTTACTTTCCAACTTGCAGTTGACATATAATCAGTTTAATGGCTTGTTTTTTCTCTGAAGTCATGCTAGCCAAACTACATACTACTTCATCCTGTGCAGGCAAATGCCAGTTTATCTCCATAGCTATGTCAGATGTAAAGGGGGAATCAGATAGGTTCACCTTAGCAGCTACCAGTCTGCACTTGACTGTAGTCCTTTTGTGTAGCACTGTTTAGCATCGAAAAAGGGCTGAGTTCAACTACACAATGATTCCTGATGACAAAATATATAAGCCTGATCCATCATTCAGAAAGCTAGGAAATCAAGTTGTATCATCCACACACTCTTGCATTTGAGCAACCTTTTCCTGCTTGCAAGACCCTGAGCATGAGGGGGTGAGCAATTTCATCTTACAAAAGGAAAACCCGGTAGATGATACCAGCACTTTCAGGCTACTTCAACAAACATTTGAGTTCTAGTTTTAGTGCTGCTTGTATAACAAGTAGCTGCTGAGGTATCCATTTGCTATCCTCGTCCTTTAGTGCCACTCACTGTTTGCTGGCCAGATCAGAAGAAATCTACATATCACAACCAATCCAACTCAGAGATAAGCAGTTTGAGAGAGTTTTAGTACCTTTTCCAGCTGAAGCAATCATAGAGAAGGGATAAGCACACCTGCACCCAAACCCCTTGACATGGTTATGGCCCAGGGTCCAAGCAGTCTCAGCTCCTCAGAGCTGCTTGCACGTTAGTGCAGCATGGCTCCATCACTGCAATGTTCCTTGCCAGCTCAAAGTGACACACTGGAGTAACCCACACAAGACTTATCGCAAGAGATACTTCCGAGTGGAAAACAAATCTGCAGCCTTGGTTCACTCAAACCTCAGCCTTGTTTAACATAAATTTTATGTCCTTCAGTATCCAGTGGGGAAGTTTTTCATCCAAGCTGGCACACGGGTCTCACTTTTTGAGACCTCTGTTCATCAAACTGCTCTGGTGCTCCTCTGTACATACATCAGGAGTTGTAATGAGCACCACAGCCTTCAAATCTGAAAGGAGTCCAGATGCCCTTTGCTACTGCATAATGACCAACAAACACATGTAAACCTACCATGTTATTTTGAAAAATGAGCCAGTCTGTTAATTTTCTGTATAATAATTTCCCATCTTAGATCTGACCTCAGCTGATTCTGTGCTAACCTAAGAATTTAGAACTTCATCCTTTCTTTGTCTGTTTGTCTGTTCTCTGTTTACCTCTAATTTATCTTATTTGAAATCCTGTCCTTCCTGTTGCTGCCTCACCTTTTCCACAGATTTTGCTCTGATGGTCTGGTACAAAAAGTAGGGAGTCTGTTGAGTCCATAAGAAAGTGTAGCCATTCTAGCAAGAGACTTGTTGTCTTATAGGCACTGGAAGATTAACTTTGTATTGGCTCTTTTCAGCCAGCTAATTTTGCTGTTGAAAGTCATACCTAAGTGCAGACTAAAAAACACTAAGTAGCAAGTTCCAACAGGATTTGGTCAGTTCCTGTAACAGCAGTTGCAATAAACTCTTTATCTCCAAATTTCCAGCGTTTAATCCGAGTTATTCATAAATCTGTTCAGTCTCATGCTTTCAGTCTGTGCCTTGTAAAACTGTCTCCAGCCTCTCACTCGCCCATATTTTACCCTCTCTAGAAATCGGTTCTCCATGTTTAAAGGTGGTTCCTTCATGTCAGCATGACTGTGTAGAACTATGCAGAGCAGTGCTAGCAAGGTTTAGGTGCCTACTGAGACAAACCCCATTGCCTAAGGCTGTAAGGGTTTGTTTCTCTATACTGAAGATGCTGGGAATCCCACTGCCACTTCTGAAAGTAAGGAACAGGAAAAACTTTGTAATGCTGATGGGTTTGCATCGGCACTTTTCTTCACAAGGACCTCTTCCTTAGCACCACCCAGAAGGCTTTCATCAGGCATTGCTTTTACTTGCATAAAGACAAACATTCCTCCAGTGAAGCCCTGAGGGGCTCAGTTCACAGCACATTTCCAGAGGATAGCAGCAAATGCCAGCAAACAAGGGGTCGCACCAGCCCAGTTGAGCTTTCTTAGGAAACCCAAGCTGGGGTATTACCACCTAGTTTTCTTATAATGGCCCAGCAATCAGTTTCTCCCTCAGGAAACATGAACTCCAGGGGCAACTTGTGCCTCCCTGTGAGTGGATTCAAACCCACAGGTCCAACTACCAAATTCCTGGCTAATTTAATCAAGAGAGGATCTCCCTTCTCACCAGTTGGGCTGCTGCTCAGAAGTGAACAGGGAAGAGGAAAGGTGAGTTTGCAGGTCTGTCAGGGCTTATAGCTGAAGAGGTCCAGGAGACACCTGTATGCAGTTGCTTATGTAACCACCTGTATCTGGGAAAGCAGGAGAACTCAGAAACCTAGTTCGCTTGTTGGGGTTTTCTTTGTGTTATCAGTGGGGTTAGTAAAAGATATCTCCTCCTAAATTTTGTCTTGCTCGCAACATACAAAAAGAGTTTTCAGGACAGTGGCCAAAGACCAAGACTCCTTCTTCATGTCCCAAAAGGTCTATGCCAGCCTTGTTTCCCTCCACTTGCCCTTTACCTATTAATTAGTTAATTTTCTTGGTCTAGTACCATGGTGAGAAAAGCCAAAGAGGATTGTTCTTCTCCTCAGATTAGGAATTGTATGGTATGTCCTGGTAGCTGTGATATATTCATAAAACATGCAGGTTTGACTGCTCCTAGGAGGTGGGAATTTAAACATCAGCCTTCTACATACTGGTTAGGTGTTCTCAGTTAGGCTAGTCCATAAAACAAACAATGTTGCAACTTCCATTCATCTACTGGGTGTATTTCAAATTTTGCCTTTTGAAAGCAAAACCAGGTATATTTTCGCACTTTCCAAGCCAATGGTATTAACCACAATTATTATTATGAGATGATATCCCTGGTCTTAGTTTCATGAAGGAAGGAACATGCTGACATAATTCCAAGCTTAAAAATTAACAAAAAGTACAAAGTAGGACATCTTTTTTTCAAGAACAGTTTGCTACCCTTCCCTGTTATATAAGCAATTGTGATATTGAAGGATAACCACAACGATATTGGGAAGTTAAATATTTATTTCTGCAGTCAATAAGTTTCCTGCATAAAAGTTAAAGCTTGCATGGACCTTCATATAAAAGACTGTGTCAGATGCGTCTAGAGCAGAACTCTCTGGTTTACTTCCACCGAAATGGCTCTTCCATTTCAGAGTTTTTACCAACATACTGGGATATTTCTTCTTCTGACATCGTCTTTAATCTTTGCTGAAGGTGGAAAGATCCTGGTGATACCTCAGGATGGAAGTCATTGGCTCAGCATGCGCCCAGTAGTGGGGAAACTCCAGCAAAATGGACATGAAGTTGTTGTAGTTGTACCATCAACAAGTTTGTATATGAAGCCAAAGGAGCCTCAGAATTACACATTGAAAGTATATCCAATACCTTACGCAGAGGAACATTTAGCTGTGGCACTCAAGGCATTTGTTAATGCTCATTTTATTGAACAATCTGTTTTGAATATTATTATTACAATGTATCAAAGTATTTTAGAAATTTCCAGGTTCTTTTTCACCAACTGTAAGAGCCTTTTGCACAATGAAGACATGATGAAGTATTTGAGAGAGAGCAAATTTGATGTGGTTTTCACGGATCCAATTCTGATGTGCGGACCGATAATTGCTGAGTATCTTTCAGTTCCTTCTGTATACTTCTTGCGGGGGTTTCCTTGTGGTATGGATTCTGAAGCTACCCAATGTCCAAACCCTCCTTCCTATGTCCCCAGACTTTTCCTAAATAGTTCAGATAGCATGACATTTGCTCAACGCGTGAAGAACATGCTGGTCCATATGCTGGAGTTCGTTTACTGTAAACCTATATTTACTCAATTTGAAGAGCTTGCATATGAGATTTTGCAAAAGAAAGTGACAACTGCAGACCTTCTAAGCCATGGATCTGTTTGGCTAATGAGATACGATTTTGTGTTTGAGTTCCCAAGACCAGTGATGCCAAACATGGTTTTTATTGGAGGGATAAACTGTGATCAGAAGAAAAAACTGTCTCAGGTATAAAATTTTATTTTGTTTTTATTGAAAAGGCAAGAACATAAATGTTTAAGCATCATTACATTAAAACCTAACTGACCACACCTTGGCATAGATAGAATGCTAATGGGAAATCCTGCATGATCCAGAAATGTTATTTTGAAGTATCCAGCATTCAGCTTAAATCATATCCTGGCAAACCTAAAGTCTTATGAGATATGAAAATTTAAATGACATGTAACTTTTATGCAAATGATAAGTTTTTTCATTGAACTGAAGCTCACCTGAATTTTGGTGAGTTGCAAACTTTCCTCCCCAACAGGAGCCAGACTTGGTAGCTTCCATTTCTTCTAGGTTTCTTATGCCATGTCCATTTCCGTAAGAGCTGTCCCTATGACAAAAGCCAGGCTTGAAGAACTTGGCCCTATTGCTCTGAAAGAGCCTGAAGAACTCTATAAGCACAGTCTGCTCTCTGTCTGCCCCATGGTGTCCTCCCTTTCCAGCTGTCTCATGGACTGTCTGCCCATACTTCTGTATACTCATTCTCCTTTCATGGACACGAAGGTTATAGGACTTAATATTTTATCTGTTCATTACTTCTTTTTCTGTCATGTCCATCTACCAGATTGATTGATTCATTTACATCTTTCCCATTATGTCAAGGTGTCAGTATCTAATCCCCAAAAGAAAGCCTGCTTAAAATGTATCTTCCCTTTCTTTCATAGGCTATTTAATTAGGTTTTAAGCTTTTCTGGGTGTGAATGTCTTCTATAAATTCCTATTCAGTTTTTTGGGTACCAACCAGGTCTCTGGATCAATTACAGGGTATTCTATAGCAGATCAAAGTAGGAAAGGGATATTCAAGTATTGCAAACTGTGAGTACCCCTGGAACAGAGTAGTGTAGAGGAAAGCCCTAATATCATCCACTTTTGTCCAGATAAGTGTGTTTAGTGCTTATGTTGGAAGTGGCAGAGCCAATGCTCTTAACCAGGACAGTGTCTACTGCCACTTGGTTCTCTCTAACTGGTTATATATGTTCCAATGAAGGAAAAGAAGTAGCAGTTGCTCACAAGGGGTCTTTCAAAAGGAGTCAGGAGCAGGAAAGATTGCTGATTGGATATTAAAGACACAAGCAGATGTCTGTAAGTGCCCCACATCAGATATCCGTGACTCTCTTCATCTGTCAGTCTAACTCGAACACTACTTCTTCTAATGTTCATTTGATAGCCTTTTCAGATATTAAGAGCAACTGATCTGTTTGTATGCATCACCTTCTCCTGGGTTGTTTGAAAATTCCCATTAAATTAATCCTATATTGTAAACTACCAATATAGGGACAATGTGGGTCGTGGAGCTGGCCACTCTTTTTGGAGGGCGAATTCTCAGTAAGGTCAAAGCTTTCCCACCAGGCTTGAAAATAAGCATAAAGAAACTGCATGTAGAGCCCTGAATGCCCTGGAGGAGCCAATTGTATCCCAAAGGCACCTACTTATAAACTTCTATGGTGAGAGGTTATCGCCAACATTTAAAACCTCAGGCATTTACAACCGAGAAGGTTCTGGACCCACAGAGTTGATGAACTGTTTCAGTCATGAACTAAACTGACAGTGGCCATGAACTCCTGAGTTCATGAATTAGAAATGTGTTACTGGTTTAGGTTATCTGAGGTACAACGTAAGGTGCTATTTTGCAATGTAGTTTTGTACTCCGTAGGATAAGAGATTAGATGGAATTTATATGTAGAGATGGGGAAAGATTTTCTGTTGGCTATGTCTCTTCCAAAAAAAAGCATGTTTGCATCAATGAAAAAAATAGTTCTTTTTTCTCAGTTGTACCAAATGGCTTTGGTTATTAAAAAGAAAGGCAAAAACCAAAACCCAGGTACTTTATCCTTACTATAAGATATGTTTCACTGCACAACTTGCCTCAGCTTCATTTGAAAAGAAAATACTTATATAAAAATACCAAATTACTACTCTCTGTGACAACTCTGCAAGCCTTCAGTGGCACAGAGAACTCCAACACTAGATGGCAGAGTCATTTTAGCGTGCTTTTTGTAGACTCAGTACTACCATGTTGGGTCAGCAGCGTTTCTGTCCATCCACTCTGTATGCATTTCTTTTATGGATTCCCATGCACCTTAGAGAATGTTGTCAGTAAATGTCAGCAAAAGTTGCTGGGTTGCTGATGGTAAAAGTGTTATGAGTCTGTGGTCCTACTATTGGAAGAAGAGGAGAAGGCTGGGCATGGAGCTGTAGTCTCAGTTTGGGTGAGTGAATTATATGATACACACCTTTGTCCTGCTCACGCACACCCGCTTTTGAAGTACAAACCTCGTCTCAACCTTTTATAATCATTAATCACCTACCGTCCATTGCTTGTGGACACCTGAAATGTGAGGCAAGTCAAAAGGGCAGAGGTATCAGTAGGAAGCCTTGCCAAGTGGTGTGTTTGCGTAGGTGGAGCATAGCTACAAAAGCTTGTGAACCACCCCTGGCCTTTCTCGTGCATGAGTTCCTGTCTAACTTGCAACATGCTGGTGACAGTGCTGCTTCCCTTATTGTGCTGCCTGAGTACTGCCACTGCTGGGAAACTGTTGGTGTTCCCGATGGAGGGGAGCCACTGGCTCAGTATGAAGGAAGTGCTGGCTGAGCTGAGCAAGAGAGGGCATGAAATAGTTGTTATCGCACCAGAGAGCAAAATGCTGATAGATTCCTCGGGGATGTATGAGTTGAAAATGTATCCTGTACCTTTCAAAAAGGAAGAGATGGAAGAACTTATACGCTCATTTGGTGCAAACTGTTTTAGCAAAGAGCCTCTTCTGACCAGATTTTTTAGTACCTTGGATCGTTTCCGAAAGAGCTCTGCCATGTTTGAAGTTTCCTGCCGCTCTTTACTGTACAACAAGGAGATTATGAAATACATTGAAGAAAGTAAATTTGATGCCGTCTTTACAGATCCTCTGACACCTTGTGGACAGATAATTGCGTTGCACTTTTCTATCCCTACTGTTTTCTTCTTGCGGGGCGTTCCATGCGCTATAGACATTCATGCTGCTCAGAGTCCGGACCCACCATCCTATGTCCCACGAATGTTCTCGCTCAATACAGATCGTATGACGTTCCCTCAGAGAGTGAAGAACTTCCTAATT
This sequence comes from Chionis minor, assembly GCA_013398295.1. NCBI lineage: Eukaryota > Metazoa > Chordata > Aves > Charadriiformes > Chionidae > Chionis > Chionis minor. The sequence goes on along the minus strand of VZSF01003174.1, from coordinate 2,465 downwards.
GGTATTTCAGAGGCTTTCACCTGCAGTATGGTCTTTTCACCATTTGAAAGCCTGGCCTCAGACTTTCTCCAAAAGCCAATAACTATTACGCAGCTTTTAAGTCATGGATCCATTTGGCTGAAGAGACTTGACTTTGTCTTTGACTATCCCATGCCTGTAATGCCCAATATGATTTTCATTGGAGGCATAAACTGCGGACAGAAGAAACCATTATCTCAGGTCAGTGACTGGCTGGGAAAGGTCTAACTAGGGAAAAGTTCTGGCAGTCATACACCTGCATGATGTTAGTGAGATTTAATAGTGTGTTTGATATGGATATTTCTTACCTAAAGACTTAATTTAGATTAAGAGTTTCTGTATAGCAAATCCACATGAAAAACAGACCAGGAGAACAATATGTGATTCTACCTCCTTTCCTTGGGTCTGCTCAACACAGGGATTTTGTTTATTGAGGGGACCATGTGCTATGCTGTGCTTAATTCCAGCTGAAGTCAGGTACACAAACGCTATCTCACCCAGGAATTAATGCAAAAAGGGCAGATGAATTATAACAGCTCTTCCAAAAATTTTTTGCCTCACAAAAGAGGCAGTAGAATATTTCTTCGAGAGCATTAGCTGCTTATCTAGTCAGAAAAATAACTCACTGCGTTATGTGCAATCGTGTCACATGCTCTTTCCTGTAACAGCAGTCTTGTGTTTGAGTCGCAGGCTAATATTTTGTCATGAAAGTTTTTTGATCTAACTACAACTTCCATCACAAAAACTAGACAGCTGAATTCTCAACTGTGTTTTTAGGAGACGTGTGGTCTGGATATGTTGATGGGTGGATGCTTAGGCATCTGGTCTAAAAGTACTTAATAGAGACGTGCATGTGATGTACATTAGCTTGTTGCTGCATGTGATGTACAGTTTTGCTTGCTTGTGCTGTAAGAAGAGCAGCCTCACGTGAAGTCAGAGATTAAGCGGAAAAGGAGATATAGGAGGAGACAGCGCTCATCATCAGATGATGAATCTATAGTTAGTGTTATCCAGCAGTTTCAACAAAACAATAACATTGTTTCCTAGAAAGGATAAAGTTTAATCCTTTGTGAACATTAGTTAAAAATAAACAGAGTCTTCTCTGTTCTTCCCTTGAACTTTTTTCACTTGCCAGCCTTCCCTGAGTCCTCCTGCCTAGCACCGCTCTTACTCTTCCCCCAAATTCATAGGCCTTTGTGAGCATGAATGAGTGAAGCTTCACAACAAAATAGATTTGCATTATACAAGCCTGGCACATCTACCCCGGAGCCAACCTTAACTGTCCTTAGGCTTTGCTTTACTCGTGCTGGAATTTCACCTGATGCTGCCCATTGAAAGTACTGTTTATTTCTGTTAAGCTGCCAGTGTTCATATTTTACTTCTTCACAAAAGTCTCTTTCAAATTGCCTGTCATCCCCTCACTTTATCAGGGTAGTCTTTTTTCCTATCTGTTCTGTCCATCAAAGCTGCTTAATGGCTCCTCAGGGACAAACCCAGGCAGATCCTCTGGGAAAGCAGCATCCTGCCTGCAGGCGAGGTCTTGTGACACGTCCAGGTTAAAATCAGACTTTCCTCTGAAGACAAAGATCACTCTCACTCTCAGCACTAAAGATCATAGTCCAGCAGCAATATTTATTGCGGAAGTCCTGATTCTTCAGCCCTGATTTCTTGTTGTCTTCTGACAGTGCCCCTGAAATCAGTTACATCAAAGAGCAAAATATAATTCTGCAGGTTGACAAGTTTATCCCAAGTACTTTTTAACTGCTCAGACATGGTATCTTACTTCTAGTTTTTCATCTGAAGTAATAATACCACTTCTTACCATTTAAAATCAGTTCCTGGCCTCAAACAAGAGGGCTGTTACTGCCTAATTCTGTCTTTGTACATTTGTATATGTACAGGCTTTTCTGTATTTAATTAGGTACACTTTAATTAGGGAACTGAGTGACTTTTCCTTCCTATTGCTCCTTGAAGAAAAAAATGATTGAGAGGCACAAAAAGACAGGTCAGGATGAGAACAAAGAAGTGTTGTGCAAAGGAGCACAGATTTGATGGTTTTCCTTCAGTAATGCAAACCTTTGCTGCTTGTCGTAATAAATTTGTACTTGTTGTACCTGGCTCCAGTGCTGAGCTGTATGTAAATCACAGAGCCTCCTCCTTAGGGTATGCACAGGTATTGTGCCGTACAGTGGCATAATTTTATAGTTTTAAACACAAACTTGACAAGCATTTCAGAAGAGCTGTAAAATGCTTACCAAAAAGAAGAAAAGGAAAAAAAAAAAAAAAAGAAGGAAAGAAAGCATTTTAAAACGTGCTTTCTGCAAGCCCAATTACTTCCAAGTGCCAGCACTATTCAAAAACTTCGGATTTTGTTTTTGCAAGGTCTGATTTTATTTCCAATGAAACATCAATCGGCACGGGGACTCAATCAGAAAGGACCCATCCCA